>PVKM010042701.1:0-12732 GCA_004027735.1 Carollia perspicillata
TTCAAACTGTAATACAGGGAGTCTTTCTAGACAAGCCGTTCTCACCTCTTGTTCACTCATATTCACAATGCTATGTGATACATTACTCATCTCCATTTTTACACAGGGAGAAAGTAAGTGCAAGAGGTTAAAAGAACTCTCCTTATCACATAATTGTCATCTGCCTAATTTGAGGAGCAAGTTTTAAACCGAGTGTGAATGTTAGTTTTATGAGTCAGCTTGACTGGACCACTGAGTGTCTGGGTGTATCTGTTTTACTGCCCCTCCCCCATAGATTAGCATTTGAATCTGTAGAGTGAATGAAGAGGATGGTCCTTCCTAATGTGAGTGGGAATCATCCAACCTTTTGAAAACCTGAATAGAACAAAAGAGTTAGGAAGGGAAAATTCTCCTTCAATACCTGATTCCTGTAACCGAAATGTTGGTCTTCTCCTGCCCTTTGCTGAGTTACACCACTGATTATATTCCTGGTTTTTGTGACTGGACTCAGACTGAAGCTACAGCACCAGCTTCCCTGTGCGTCCAGCTTGTAGCTGTTATATTGTGGTACCTCTCAGACTTCACAGCCACGTGAACCAATTTCTTATAATAAATCTATGCATTCATTATATTATCTATTGGTTCTGTTTCTCCAGAGAACCCTAATACACCCAGGAATAGTGGCTTCAAAATATTAACAATACCACTCAACCCCATGCTTGAAGTTTAAAAAATGTTTTCTCTTCCATTACTATATTTGAAGATAGTCAGGGTAAAATGACATTGCTGCACAGTGGAAAAGTCTCAGAGTTTTGGAATCAAATGTATCTGGAAACAACTCCTAGATTTGTCAGTATTATACGTAATCAGGTAAGCAACTGCAAGTATGTAATTGCAAAGTGAGAAAAATAATCATCTCTCATCAGATTCTATTGAGACATGAACTTGTATGTCATTCTCAATGTGGTTTTCTTATACCCAAATTGCAGTGTTTGTTGACATAGTTCCATACTAAATACTAAATACTAAACAGATCCTCTAGGAAAATGTGCCAGAGGTTTTAAAGGTATAGTTGGCAGACAGGATTTTGTCATATACTGACATCCACAAGAGTACTTTATTGTCAGTTTGTAGAAACTAGGGAAAACACGTGTTACCTTTATTTCTGCTGCTGATAGGCTTCCAACAGCTTTCCTCCATTGATGTGCATTTTGGAGCCAATAGATGTGACCTCTGATTTCAATATATAATCTCCAAGTTATGGTATCCATCGTGTTTCAAATGGCAGTAGATAATAATAGCCCACTTTTAAATATCAATTTTGTAATGTAGGACCTGCCCTTAAAAGATAAGGATGCAAATGAATTAAACAGTTGACAACATAAAGTGACATAATCCTAAGAAAAGCTGTTCTCATTGTGGGGTTACCACATCTATCACTTTATTATCTATTTTTCTTTTCTACACCGAATGCATTCACTATCTAGAATTCATTGTCTTGTAAGTTAAGAGTGTGGCTGCACATAAATGTTAGTATTCCTGATAAATATGGAAAAGAGGCAATAATCTTGTATTTATGATAATATGGCTAATCTTTGAATTCAAGCATGATTACTCAGACATAATTTTCCTATCAATACAGAGAGTGAAACTCTGGTGTTATCTAAAAGCTGTCAGTTTTCTACATTGTTAAATACTAACGTATTTATATACTCTCAAAGCATTCATCATTTATTATCAAGAGATTTTTTTAACTACAACTGAATTAAATTGAGGGGAAATGAAGCATAACTGTTCTTTTGTGATTCAATTACATCAATTAATTTTTGCTGTGAATTGTGGTTGAGGAGGTATGTATTTCAAGAAAAAAACTATTCAAGTATTACTTTATTTCTAAAATTATAATTTTTTCCCAAATCTATCAGGTTGTATTTGCATGTGTGCTATTAATATAAAGACAAAGTATTTGCTTGAATGTCTGAATAAAGCAGAATTCAAACCAAGGGATGGGGAGCTCTCTAGAGGATGGGATGGATACTAGATGAAAAAGTGATTAAATATTTTTAGAACTATAGCCGCTTAGATATACTACTTTATTTCCTGGTAAAAAGAGTTTAGTGTCTGGAATCATAGCCCTAGTTCTTTGCTGATTACATGTACTGATTAAGTTTCTTTCACTGATTAGATTGCTTAGCTAAATGTAGGTCAAACTTACACTAGCAGAACTTGTAGCATGCAACTATTATTCTAATGCAATTAGTCTATAGGGCATTATGTTATGTCTCAGAGTATTGAGTTACTTGAAATTGTCAGATATAGTTAAGGTTGCAAAATAGTGATTAATGCTAGATACTGAAATTCCCATAGCAACATGATTCAAACAAACGTTTCATATTTACAGATGCTCTCAATATCAGCACAGTTCATTGGGCATAATCTCTTGGTTCTGAGAAAGTTTGGTAAGTTTCATATATGCTTTTAGAGATTTTTTGTTTTTTTCATTATTTGTATTTTACTTTGATCTATAAACAAATAACTTCTTCCATAAATATTAATCTTTAACTTGAAATTGTTTCATCATATATATAGTGGAGTATCATTAAGATAATTCCTAGGGTGAGATTTGGTATTGCAACCATCGCCGCAGTTGACTACAGGCTCTTTTTTGGTATTTGTTTTAGTAAAAAAAAAATGTAAAAGAGAATTAAAGTTTTTATGACAGGGAAATTTGAGTATGCATTTCTTAAAAAATTGTTAGAATAATTTTTTCAAAATGTTTTAAGTGCCTTTTTATGCATCAGGTGTGCAGTAGAAAATAGAAAAGCACACAAAAGATCCTCAATTACATTAGTCAAAAAATAAATGTAAATTAAAACACAATGATTTGTCAATTCATGTCTACTAAAATGGAAAAATAAAACAAGCATGAAGAGGGAAATCAACCCCCACAATATCAAGTGTTAGCTAGGATGGAGAACCTGGAGCCCTTATGGAGATGGTGGCAGAGCAAAATGGTACAGGCGTTTTGGAAAACAGTTTGGCAGTTGCTTATAAGCTTACACAAGCATTTACTTAATCTTAGAGGAATCTCACTTTTATGTATTTGGATATTTATCCAATGAAATAAAAACATGTTTACAGAAAACACAGCAATGAAATTTCATAATAAATTTATTTGTAAACATTTAAAACAGTCAACAATCCAAACATCATTTAACTGATGAGCTAATAAGCAAGATTTAATGTTTACATGTTAGACAATAACCAAACCAAATGTATAGGCAGGGATTGGCAAAAGCAGGCTTATAGTTGTGTGTATGCAAAACAGTTTATTCTTATATTATTATTTATTATTATATATTTTTTCACATGAACAACTGTACACCTACTTCTGCCAATCCATGTATTTTAAAGAGGATAAACATGTTAAAGCACTCAAAACTATGAGTGAATCACAAATATATTATGCTATTTGAAAATACATAGACTCTAAAGTCTACATATAATATAACTCCATTGACACCACAGTGTGGAGAATGAAAACCCATAGAAACGAAAGACATCAGGGTTGTCTGAGGTTGGGGGTGTGGGAGAAGTTTGGAGTGACTAAACTGTTTTATATCTTGATTGTGGTGGTAGCCACACAACTGTGAGTGCATTTCCAAACTTGTTGAGATGTACACTAAAGATGATGACTGTTGTATGTAAATTATCTCTAAAAATGACATAATGTTTAAGAAATAACTCTGATGTGTTACTTCCATGGTTGCTATACTTAGGTAATTGAAGATTAAATGACATTCAAAAGAAATGGGCTAGTCCTAGGAAAATAATACTCAGTTAAAGAAGTGAATGCTTAAGAGGATGTATAGCATGATAGCTATTTCTAAAAATCAACTAAAACTAACCAGTATTTTTTTAATTTAAAAATTCCTGTAGTTGTCACTCATATATATATGATGGTGTGAGTTTCCTGGGTGTTTATATGAGTCTGTGTAAGATAACAGAAGGCCCACGGAAGATCCAGAATAGCGGTTTCTGTGGTGTTGTCATGGGGTGATAGCATGTGCAGGTCACATTTTTAGTTTGAGTGTTGTGAATGTGAGTGTTTCAGTAAAATAGACAGTATTTGTGTTACTTGTCTTCTTTCTATGATTAAAGTATTAAATAGAAAATTAAATAATGTTAATAACTTCTATTGAAAGAACTTAGTAGGTGCTTTAAATATATTTTCTTAAAAAATGAAATGGAATATTACTCAGCCACAAAAAGGAAGAAAGTTTTACCCTTTGCATCAAGAGCATGACTGGACCTCGAAAGTATTATGCTAAGTGAAATAAGCTAGTCAGAAAAAGACAAATACCATAAGATTTCACTCACAAGTGGAATCTAATGAATAAACTGAACTAACAAGGAAAAAGGCAATAGACTCATAGATGGAGAGTAGGATGACAGCCGTGGAGTGGTGGGAGGCTAGTGGGTGGAGGCATTGAAAAAAAAGAGAAAAAGACTCATGGACATGGACGATAGCGTGGTGATTGCTAGGGGGTAGGGGGTATAAGAGGACTAAATAGTAATGGGAAAAATATAATAGAGATAAATAATGGAATAAGAGAAAAGTTCTGCATTTAAAATTAGACATTATCATTTAGTATTGTGGTTGTTGACAAAATATTTAGTTGACTTCAATAAACAAAACTATTTTTAGTTAAAAAGTAGGTATGAAAAAGTACCACCTTATAAACTTCTTAAGAAGAAAAAAGAAATGATTTAATGCTAGAGTAACTGAAGTCTCTAATTACTTCACAAACACAGTAATTCATTATCTATAATAGTCTATTTAAGAAATTAAATTCAACTTTTTCAGAACAATAGGAATTATTACAATAAATAAATTCATTCTCTTTAAATTCATTTTCTGATTTTTCTTTTTTTTTGTTATTGTAATATAGTAACAAACCATATTTAACCAAAATATTTGAGATCATATCCTTACAAAATAGGAATATCTATAATGCAGGTCTTCACCACTGAACTGATGTTGAGTAATAAAGGTTTGAGAAGACTGGGTGGAAGCCTGCAAAGAAAGTCTTCACACAGTGCAGAAAGGAAGTGAGCTCAATTCTCTGCGTTACTAGTGCAGAACAACCTGTCAGGTAAAATGACACCTTTACCATTTCTGAGAGTGTCCCAGGGCATCTACAATCCCTGATCAACAGTAAACTTAAGAGCACTTCAGTTTTAACAGAACAAAGATGGAAGTCTGTCCTGCTCAATAGCAGCACCAGTGGAGTAAAGTGTTTGACAAGAAATTGTCAGAGACTTGAATAAATACCCTGGTTTTGTTTCCAGAGACCACTTTCATGGACTCTTCAAAATGTTGTCTCACTGATGCATTGAGGGGATAATGTACATGCAGTAAAACACACATATTGCACAATTGGCAAAATTTTCTCTCCTTTAGGATGGTTTGGGCATATACTCTTACATTCAAACCTCTCCAGTAAGATATGATAGCAGAAGGTACGTGCAGTGTGTGAGTTGGTGTGTGTATGTGGTAGTGCCGGCTGTGGTAAGGTCAAGCTGATACTAGAGGGAGTAATGGATGATGATGGTACCAAATTTTTGGAATGTATAGTTAAAGTAAGAAAAAATAACTGTATTTTTTTCCCTAAGAACTGAATAAAAAGTTAAGGAATAGTAATTTTACATGCCCTGGCACTATGAGATTGAGACTAGACCTTTATCTTGATATCTCATACAGTATAGACGTACAAGGACTATGGCCTGGTGGTAGACAGGAGAAAATGATAACATAAATTTTATACTTATGGTATAGTTGCACAACAATAGAGAGATTATTTGGCAAACTTCGACATGATGGCTACAAATGGTCATGTAAAAGGAATTTGCTGGTCATACAGGCCCAGTGCCTGAGATGGTTGTTGACAGACCACATGCTCAATTTTCCTGATATGGTGACTCCTTCTACCAATGGCCAAAGATCCTTAGGAAATGTTCGCATTAATGAGTCACTGGATGACGATTAATAAGAAAAGGCCATTGAACTCTCAAATAGGGGAAAGGGACACAATAAAAAATTCATAACATATGTGTGTGGTAAAACACACTCAAAAGCTGAATCACATGGAGTTTTTATTCTTTTCAACTTTTGTATTAGGGTTTGTGGTACAATGAGCTATGCTGAAACTATTGCCACCTACCAAATAAATTGGCCCTACGTTTTCTAAAATGTAGAACCAAAAACATACTTCACCATAGAATAAGTAAGTATTTCTGCATGTTACCAAGGGTTTTGTTAAGGATACATCAATGAGTTGATTGATAGGAAGGACATAGGCATCCTTACCATAATGGAAACAAAAGTAAAGCCAATAGAAGCATGAAAGAAAAAACTAATGCCTTTGTGTTTATTTTCTCTCAACTTCTGTCCCTTACTACCACTTCAAACAGGAAAGGCATGATCCAATATAGATCCCTTTTATTTAGAAATTCTCTCTTTGTTTTGTTCCTCTGTTTGAAAGGAGGAAAATGCAGTCACATGTATCTGTGACCACAAGTTGGATTTGAATTTGAACTACTTATTGATAATTGCATAAGAAATTAAGGTGATACTAATTTTATAGAATCCAAATCATTTTCGTTACACATCCTCAAGCCTGAACCAGGCTTTGTAATTTGCATTCGATCATTGCTTTCGGTTCTTTTCAAAAAACCAACTTTCTTTATTCCTCGTATGTTGGATTTACTTCCCTGTTGTTTTAAAATTTTGAAATGAGTTTATATAATATATTCAACATTTATTCATCTGTATTTCAAAATTATGCATTGAATAATAAATAATGAAGAGGGAACAGAAGATTATAGCACATGCAATTTTAACGCATTGACTGCATTGTGAAACCAGCACACTAGATCAAAAATCATAACCTCCCAAAACCCCACTCATATTCCTTTTTGGTTTCTACTCTCTTCCCAAGTGTCACACTGTATGGGATTCTATAGTATTTCTTCCAAACAGTTAATGTGTATTATTTTATGTCTTATGTTTTCACTCAACACAATGCTTATGCAATCTATTCATATTGCATGTAGTCCAGATCATTCATTGTTATTGTTGACAAGTGTTATATTATGTGGCTATGTTACAATTTAAATTGCATTTAAATATTGTTGGGCATCTGGGTAGTTTCAAGTTTTGAGCCAATTAAAATGCTGTTCTCGTGAACATTCTAGTCTATGTCCTATGGTAAATATATGTTATAAATATGTCCATTAAGCTTGTACTTAGGAATATGTATGTTAAGTCAAAAGATATTTATGTGCTTAATATTTAAAGATACCACCAAAGCCATTCCAAAGTGGTTGTACCAATTTATTTTGCCACCAGCAATACATTCATAATTTTCATTACCATCAATACTTGTTATTGACCATCTCTTTAACTTTTACCATTCCGGTAGCTGTATAGTAGACATGTTTTAGTTTTGAATTGCATTTTATGCAACACATTCTCTTATAAGGCCAACTTTAGTTTTAGCTCACATACACTGGCATATAAGAATTTCATAGGAACTATGTACTAAGTATTTGAAATTTTCTTATTATCTATTTAAAACAGCATTTGTTTTGTGTGTTGTTATCAGGTATGAGGATTTTATGACATCTTTTCATTAATTGTTTACTTTATTGCATTTTGGTAAAAGAACATGGTCTCAAGATGTTTCTTTTGAATATAAGATTTTCTTTTCTCTAATCTGTGGTTTATTTTTACTAAACCAAGTGTATTCTCTATTTTCAATGCATAAAGTCATATAAATACATCTATTAGTCAAAATTATTTGTGCAAGCCTAGATAATTCTTTGTTGTTGTTAATAATTCCCAGCAAAGAATACCAATTGTCAGAGGCTGAACCTCACAGAATTAGGGGACATTAGCAATGAAAGGGACAATACCAACAAATATAACCATTTATTTTTTTCCTGAAATTCACCTCTATCTCTTCAACATTATGGGAAGTACTGGATCTGGTATAATGTACATTGCAGAATTGAAAATATTTTCTATAATAGGTCTGATCTGCATTCCAGTTTGATGCAATTTCCTACAGCCTTGCTCTTTTGAGTTCAAAATCCAACTCCGGAAGGATGCAGTAATTTGAATCTCAAGATATTATAAGCAAATAATAAATTTATTTATCACATATATTGCCTCAGCTCAGAGGATTCTTCATGATCCCATTGCTTTTGAATTTACTGGATAAAGCTCTCAAGTAAATATAATTTAATATCACATCTAGAAAATAAGTTCCACCAATATCAAATTTGTTGACTGTTATTTAATGCATATGAAGTAGTTATAATTGTATTGTAAACCTTTCAGTTGTGTCTTTCTCTTATTATTTATATTCCCCTTACTAAGCATGCACCTGTATCCCTTTCTCTTTCCTTTCTGAGATGTAAAGATATTTAAAGATAACCATTCTCCTTCCTTTGTTTTTATTTTGGAAATGAAAACATAGTACTTATGTGAAAGATTATAGCTAAGCAATGGACATATGAGACTCCCCCCAGTTTTCAGTGAATTATCTTTTGATATTGTATTGAATTGATTGCAAGTTAAAGCCTTTTCTTCACTGAGCTGCCTGTATCATATCTAACACAAATGCTTTCAGAGAGTAGCATATTCAAATATACGGGAGGGCGACCAGCTGGAATTTAGGATACCAGCTCCTGTGATACAAATCTGATTACACAGGGGATGTGAGTGATACATCACATGCCTGACCTTGGTACTTTTTCAGAAACTGTTATTCAGAGAATATTAAATAAATGAGACTTCAGAGGACACTGCTGTCTCACAAAGTGAAAATAACACAACCAATAACACGGTAATAATAAACTCATCCAAATACTACTATATTTCATAATTTGGATTTTGCTTAAATACTTACTACAAAATCCTACAATTTATTAAATATGAATTTGGAACTCATTTGGTGAACTGATAAAATATTGGAAACTATAACCAGAGAAATGTGCATGTGATTTAGAACTAAATACTTCACTCCAATTATGGAATGTACAATATGCTAATAGAAACCAGCAACATAACAATTAAGTTTTGAAAAATAAAATTTTATAGAGGTGTGTTCTAATTTGTATTTTTTTTTATTTTAAAAACTTGCTCTTTAATTAGGCTTTCCTCATTCATTATTATGAAATAAAACAGAAAAGAGACACCGGGTATAACAACATTGGAAAAGAAAGTAGCACGTGACCAGAATAGCAGACAAGGCAAAAGAGGTAATATTACAGAAACACTCATATGCTTTTTACGTCATTAAAATTATGTATCAAAAATGCACATGGACCATTTATTAAAAATATAAAAACATACCCACTATATAAAATGCATAGTATCAGATACCAGGTATCTGATATCATTCAAGACATTTCATTTTTTTTTTTAAATAAGATGAACTTTAAAACCATCTTATCCTAAGCATTTTTAGCCATAGAATTTTTCTTCTTTTCTCTATGGCAGAATATTGAAAATCCAAGTATAAATAATATACAAAATGGTACATTCTGACATGTCTTCCATCGAATTTATTTTTTTATTTATTAGACTGCTTTTCTGTCTACCCAAACTTTCCATTGTTTTAGCCTCTGGGAAATATCTTCACATTAGAAAACCCACGTACAGTTTAGAATGATTGACAGCTTCCAATGATGAGGGATCAAAACTGTACCAGAGGGGAACATATATGTCAATGATGATGCACGAATGCATCCCAGACATAGAATTCTTTTATATATGTCTTGCCAGAAATGTATTTTGCCTCGATGCTTAATTTACTTAAATTTGGGGAAATGTTGCATATACTGAAAAGAGTAAGTAATGAGCTAAAACGGAAATGCACTGACTGAAGAAAGAGCAGTTGGCGATATGGAGATGTGTTGCCCTGAAAGTGAATAAAACAGCAGATAAGTCTTTCAATATTTCTTGGAAGATAGCATGATCAATAATGGAAGACTTTTTTACCACTAAGGGATAATGGAAGGAATTAAATAACAGCAGACTGAAAGATGAATAGAAATAATATATTTTTTCTGAGGTTATCATGAAGGAAGTGGCAGGTAAAATGTCGGAATCGAAAGCAAGCCTTCCTTAGAACTGCAGGAATATTTTATTTAAAATAAGTATATGCAGGTTAAGACAAATACTGATGGACACAGTGAGAGCTACTTGATCATAAAATGCATTAATACATGGCAAACATATTAGTATGAAATGCTATGAATGCCAAGTGGTTGTGAGTTAATAAAGGAAAAGCACAAGTCCTTAACTGGTGTGATTGTTTACAAAATATTTCACAATGTCCCTGTGGTCATTACATGGTAGAACTGAACAGAGGATGCACAGGGCACTGAAAATTTCTTTGTCGCTTCTTTTTGCCATTCAGAGCTCACTTCTCTCTCTTATTTTTTAAGGTTGGCATTATAACATTTATTAAAATAAGGACATGGGTTAATAGATACAGCAACGAGACAAAGAATTAGAATGTAAATTATGTAAAGTCCCAACTAAAACCCCAAAGTACCTAATGTATTCTTCATTCATTAGCTAACCTAAAAGCCCACAAAAGGCAAGACACCCAATACAATCTTAATCTCACTAAAAATGCCTGCATCAGTGCTTTCCTTTTTTAATATAACCTTATTGTCCTTTAATGTGAACCCTCCATACTTTATGACTCAATCAGTTCTAGCAGGTTGTGAGGCTTGGGGAGGCCTTCAGGGGTGTGGGCTATGCAGTTACCGAGGTGTCCACTTGCAAGGGTCCCAATTTGGTTTAATGCTCTACTTGGGGTTGACTTGGAATTTTAATAATTTTTTAACCAGAGGTCCACCTCTTCCTTTTTCACTAGGCATTACAAATTATGCAGCTAGCCTGCATGCCTCCCTATAAAGCTGAAAATTTATTTCACTCTTTTCTCCCTCCTCTCCACAGAGGCACATTTCAGGAAAATGTCTTTGCCAGAATAACTATCTTTAGGATCGATTGCTATCACTCTCTCTCATTTCCTCTGTGTGGAACATTTCTGAGGGATGTCCTAAATTGCCTAGAGATGTGACATCATATGATTATTATTGTTGCCTAGGGATTCCTCCTTATTGTTTTTCTCAAGCATTTTATTGCTATAGATTAAGTTAGGGAACTCAGGGCAACACAGGTATGTGAGGAAGAGATGGACATAATGCTTTTAGAATTATTAGGGGCATTCACTGGGAAATACCTAGGAGGCATTTGGTGGAATGGTCTGGAGTTTAGAAGACTGGTTTTGGATCGAGTCATCAGCCTTTATGTTGTTCATAAAGGCTGTGGGTGTCAGCTCTAAGGATGCGTGTGCAAAGTTAGAAGTTTAAGGTCAGAAACCTGGAAAATGCTGACCTACGGGGTTGCAATGCTAAGTCTATACTGGACAAATACAGCATACAGAGCAGTCAAAAGGAAGAAAAGACTTGAAGGAAAATACAGTAACCAAATTTAGGAGATTTAAACTCCTTTATATGTATTTTATGCTATTGTCACATTGGACTAGTCTCCACTTTTTGAAAGACACCCTGTTTTCCATAAATTCCCCATGTTTCTCTTCAAAATCCTTCAAACTTTCACATTAAAGATCTTGCTCAAATGTTGCTCTTTTTGCACTATAGTCTCTGCTTTTTGACAGGGTTTTGCTCTGCTGATCCTTATAACTTTGTATGTCTCTTTTATCTCCTTGTTTGTCTTGTCATAGTTTTCTGTGCTTTTCTCATTTTTACTGCATTATAGACAGATTTTATGGATAATTCTTTCCTAAATACCCCTGTATCCCTATCAGAAAGTAATGCAGTCCACTGTGCCTGTCCATGAATATATGCTGAATAAAAAATGATTGTTAGAGTTGAGCTGTGATTAGCCACCTGAGCAGAGCAGCTGGTGGCCCTGTCCCAGAGTCTATGTGTGCCTCCAGGCACCCAGTCCAAGGACTTCAGTGGCCAATCTCATGCAGGATGCCACCACGGGAACAGGCACATTGGCGTTCTTGATCCTTGCAGAATGTTAGTGCCAGGTGGAGCTGGACCCCTTTCTCCCACCCTTAGGTCCAACTTTTGGATCCCAGGCCCAGAGTTAGTCTTTCTGCCACAAATTCCTTGGCACCCTGGAAACCACTTCATGGTATTCCAGGATCTCCAAGGTGAAGCTCTCTGTGAATGGGATTCTAACTTGGTTGGACCATGGAGCAAAATGCAGTAAAGAGCAATATTTCAATAGTGCAGATTGTTAGACGGATTCGACAGCAGGTCCAGGGCATTAGTGGTACAAGTCAGTGCTAATCACTGGCCTGTTAGTCACACTGACTGGCCAAGCTTTTGTTGTACAAACTGTCCCTCATGGACAAAGCCAAATGATCAGGCAACTGTCTGTATCTGGGACACAGAATTTGTAGCAGATATAGTTGGATCCACAGAGATAGTTTCAGATCTGGGTGGGAAAAGGAGGGCAGACTTTGCAGGAGCAGGGCCAACAGAATCAGACTCAGCAGATCCAGCAGCCACAGACAATTGTCACTGCTGGTCACACACAAAAAGAACAGAAGACCTCTGTCCAGGGGAAACAAGTAGCACAGACTATTGAAGGACTGTCTTTATCATTCAGCTAATACAGAGTGCATCACTCTA
>PVKM010042702.1:0-12731 GCA_004027735.1 Carollia perspicillata
CTCATTGTTTGTGAGACTCTTCTTGATAGCTTCTGCTTTTTAAATGTATTTGTTCTGGTTCCCAGGGTTTATGGTGTGAACTGTTGTGATAGAATGCCTGTGAGATTCAGTGGTGCAGTCTCCTTCGGGTATCCAGGTGTTCACCCCTTCCACCTACTCTTTTTTGTGCTCTTGTTGGTTTCAAACTGGCCAAACCGGTTTTTCTGGTCTTGCTGGCTGCAGAAGGCTGGGGAGTGCTTTGTGTGGCATTTCTCTCTTTCCGATGCTTACTCATCCTGTCTTGCAAGCACTGTCCCAGCAGCTAGTCTGACTCCTTTCCCCAATATCTTCCATGTGGGAGTCCTGGTTTTCTTCAGAGCCCTTTTCCCCAGTGGTTATCGCTATATGCTTGGGTGCAGGGGCACCCATTTGGCTAGGCTGCTTCCATCCAGTGAATTTGGGCCCAAACCCTTCCCTTCCCAGTGCTACTGGGAGGGAGTCACCGTGCCTTCCCTTTAACCCTGGGGTCTATGCCTGGCTGGGTTGGGAGTCAGCTTCCGGGCTGTCACAGCCAATTCCCCAGCCCCTCTGTTTGATACATTCTTCCTATTCAAGACTGCGCCCTGTGTAGCCCAATTCTCCAGCCAGCCTGATGACTATAGGGGTCAGTGTGCATCACTGCCTGACTCTCAGCTCTCCCAAGCTGGCGACCACAGACTCCATAAGTAATCACAGCCCCATGCCTTGCCTCTTCATCCTTATTCCCCTCTCCATGACCAGAACTCTGCTGGTGTTGCTCAAACCCTGGTCTGTCGGGGAGGGAGGGAGCAGGTGACCCAGCTCTCTCCCAAGGATTGTGGCAGGGCCTCTGCTTTCAAGCAGTCTGTGTTAGACTGAGAGCCCACTCTGGGCACCGGGCCTGGGGCTATAAATGCACTCCGGTCCCCGCACTGGTCCCCAGGACCTTACTATCCTGAAATATCCTTTTTACTGTCTGGTTTCTGTTTTTTCAGTGTCCGCTACAGTTTTGTGGACTCTTATTTTCAAATACGCTGTGGTACTGTTGTCTGTCTGCTCTGTTCCTCCGTGGATTAGCCAGTTTTTCCTCCTGTGTGTAGAGGGAACTGAAATCCACTCCCTCCTACTCCATCGCCACCTTCTTACCCCCAAAGCATAACTTTTTATAAAGTTGAGTCTGGTCAAGTCACAAAGTCATCAAGTAAGATCAGTATAAAGGGTCTACTAGATATAGAAATTTGAAGGTGTCTAGTGGACTTATTGAGAGTGATTTTTGTTGGAAATATAAAGGAATGAAATCATATTGTAATGAATAAATGTAGAATATTGAAAGTTTCAAAAGAATATTTATTTATTTATATAATGCATGTTTATCTATATAAGGTTTATTATGCTAATTTCCAAAATTATAGCAGCCAAAAGAGTTAAGAATTATTGTTCCTCTTTTACCCTCTGTTTCTATTCCATTTTCCCTGCAGACACTAACTCTGAAAAAATATGTCATTGAGCAAGCTACACCTCACATATGTCAATCTGTGTCAGACTTTCTCATTCTCTCTTCTATTCACCAACCTTCTGCAAGATAAAAGAGCAATGCGAAATTTCACATGGGGTGCTGAAGATGGCTCTGTATTGGGATATCTGTTCACTTGGTTGAAGGCTTTATTTCAAAATAACAGTATAGATTGTCAGTAGCTTTATGAACATTCGATGATATTTAAGAGAAGTCATGAAATATTGTGTTGGAACCAGAAATATCCATTTAAACTTATTTTTAAAATATATATTTAGATTTATCCACTGGAAGAACCTAGAAATAAAGATATCAGTGGCAATAAGCATGTTTAGAGGCAGATTTTGGTTTCTAAGTACCATTTTCCAAGTAAAGAAACCAGGGATTCTTGAAGAAATAACATCTTTTCAGGTGACATTCAGGTAATGCTGGTACATCTTATTTTGCCAGACAGAAAAAAATATCAAAATTAATTGAGATCTGTCAAAAGGATACAGAAGCCAATTTAGAGGGGTTCCTTTTAGGCAAATTTTGAAAAGGTTGAATATAAAAATTACTAACTATAAGTATAATATTGAGTAAATAAAAATATAAGAAAGAATAGATATACTTCAAAGGAGACTGGAAAAAGGAACTAATTTCCCATCATTGGAGTAGACTATTTCACTAAGACTTTAATTAAAGTAAAAGGAATTGCCTTATTTTTTATGAAGAAATAAGTTATTTTTCCTATGGTGACAACAAAAAGCTCTTTATAGAATAATGCTATTAAATATATATTACATATAATGCTACAAATTAAAATTACAGTTGTGAAATCCACAGTAAAATAATTGTTTCAGGCAGAGATCATCATTTGCTACAACCATTTTTTTCAAAAGTAGTTTTAGAAAGAATATTTATACAATGCCAAAAAAATCGTCCTTCCTTCTATACACAAACACAGACCCAAAGGCTTTAAAAGTGTGTGTATGTGTCTTTCTTAATGTATATCCTTATAATGTAAATAGCTGTTTATCACTCCCCTTGGAGGAATGATTAAATTTACATTATTGGTAATGAAAAGAACTGAAATCATGTGCTTTCTAATTGTGACATAAATAAATATACAACCTCATCAATGAAGTTGTCTTGTAATGTGTCTTTAACCCAAATAGTACTAAGACATTAATTTAACTTTCACTTTTTGGACAATACATGTGGTATAAAAACAAGCTATGACATAATGAAAAAAATAGAAAAATATAAACCATGGGATATTCTGTAAGCAAACTGGCCTGGTCATTTAGAAGAATCCATGCCATAGCAAAAATGTGAAATAACTCTTTTGAAGTAAAGGACATAACAAGTGCAGTGTTTGAACCTTAACTATATTCTAATTTGGAGCAGGAAATGGTAGTAAAAATCATACTTTGGATAAGTGGGAAAATATTAATATGGTTTCAATAAATAACATTGGAGAAATATCAATTTTCTTAATTGTGAATTGATATTGTGACTTATATAGTAAAATGCCAATTTATTTAGGAAACTGATGTTGAATTTTAGGAATGAATTATCTTAACTCGTGCAACTACTTTTCTGTATATTGGAAAATTATGTAATAAAAATTGAGGGAGATGAATCAAAAATAATTGCTGACAGTTCTTAAATGTATATCTTCAGTCCTGATTGCTCACTTAGCTTCATATGCACCTCACCATATGAAGCTTTCAAAATCTCCATTTAGATATTTAATAGAGATCTCCAATTTTCCATGACCAAACATAATCTTTCCTTCCAAAGCATATCTACCTATCTGTGGTCTTTCAAAGCTCATATGATGAAAATTGTACCTTTCAGTTGCTCATACCAAAATCTTTTTTTAAAGATGTTTTAAAAGATTTTATTTATTTATTTTTAGACAGAAAGGATGGTAGGAAGAAAGACAGTAAGAGAAACATCAATGTATGGTTGTCTCTAGTATGCCCCACACCAGGGAACCTGGCCCACAACCCAGGCACATTCCCTGACTGGGAATTGAACCAGCAACCCTTTGGCTTGCAGACCAGTGCTCAATCCACTGAGCCACACCAGCCAGGGCTTATGTCAAAATCTTTAAAAATATCATTAACACCACTTCTTCTCTCAAACTTCATATACAATATGTCAGAAAATCCTGTTGGCTCTAAAATCAAATATATGCAGATTCTGAATACTCATCACCTCCCCTGCTACAATATTTGCACAAGTGGCTATGTTAATCTCTTGCTCATTTCCTGAGATAATCTCTTAAGTGTTTGTTTCCATCCTTGCCAATTTGTAGTCTGTTCTTTTTATTCCAATGGAAGATTTTGAACCACTGCTTTAATTTCTATATTAGTTGATAAAGAAAAGAACAGTCTGTTCTTAACCCAGTGTTCCTGGCCTAGCAGGGAATTTTCACCATCTTAAACATAACAGTTTCTCAGTAGTAAAAAATTTTGTTATTTCATAGCCAACAAGGAGGGAAAAAAAGTCCAGCAAAAGAATCTTTAAGGAAATGACCTGAAAATTACATACATCATTTTCTCTCATATGCCATTGGCTCAAATTTGATTATAATTATCAGTAAGAGAGACGAGAAACATAGTCTGTTGTTGGATGATAGAATCTAGCTAAAAGCCAGAGTATATATTTCTAAAAGAAAGCAAAGAAAAATTTACCCTGGGGGCATTCAGAATTACCCCAGTTAATGACCCTGGCTACCTAGGTATCATGAATTTGCTGCTCGGAATCCACGATTTCTTAACGTGCAGCCCCCCTTCATCATATCTGGAATTGGTTCTTTAAAAACCAAGCAATCTGTTAACCACATGACAAGATAGCTATTTTCTTCTCTCCTAATATATATTGATGGAATAGAAACAGTATAACCATAATAAAATGAGTGTTCAGAAAGAGGAAACACATGGGAAACACTGAGTAGTGAGAGTTCCACACCAGCTATAGAAGCTGGTATGTCCTAATGGACAGATATCACAACATCTCTGTGGGACAGGTAGTCCCTTTGTGCCCGCCTCTAGCTTCCCCTGGCTTCTGCCTGCTGAGAGAACCTCCTTTACCCTTCGTCTGCCAGGGTCCCTGCTTCTGGGATATCCTTGTCCTTAATCTTGTGTCACTGACTGTGAAGCAGGATGAGTTGGAGAGTGCTTCCTCGTACAGAGCTGGGCAGCTTTCACAGCCCACTATATGCCATAGAACATCTGGGGGCTCACAGGTTGCTCTGAGGATCAGGCAGAAGCTCTAATGTGGAGAGGCTTGGGGCTTCACTGGCAACACAACTCCCTGGAGTGGTCAGGACAGTGAAAGGGAGGACATCCAAACACCTCAGTAGGTCATACTGTTCAAGTTTCAGTCTTTCTCCTTTATTCACTGGATTTTCTATAAGTCTACCCTTTAGGCCAAAAAATCTTACTTTTAATTGTTTTTCCAAAGCTGCAAGTGTCCTTTAAATATTTGAGTTATTTTCTTTTTTTCTATTTAGAAGAAATTAAATTATCTGAGCAGCTTAACCTCCACAGACTATTATAAATGTGCCAATAATATGCCATTTACAGTGGATTTTTAATAGACTGTCAGAACTCAGGT
Organism: Carollia perspicillata; assembly: GCA_004027735.1. Lineage (NCBI taxonomy): Eukaryota > Metazoa > Chordata > Mammalia > Chiroptera > Phyllostomidae > Carollia > Carollia perspicillata. The sequence continues at coordinate 5,120 of PVKM010042702.1, forward strand.
TTTCTTTACTTCGTGTAGAATCAGTTCTTGTTATGCATTCCAAAAACAAAGCATCTTTCATTTATTAAGGAAATGCACACTTAACAAAACCAATGAATTTTAATAGGGAAAGAAGATTGGGACTCATTGTCCTCCTGAAAGACAGACATAACCAAACTGGTAGTCCATGCACCTGCTACCTCTGTAGCCCTTGATCATTATCCTGTGTGTGACACCTTCTTCTACCTTAGACCAAACATTTTAAATGGTCCCATGAAGATAACTGAAATAACAAGAAGAGATGGATGGTTTTGATCTGACCTTTACATTTGCATAACTCTGGGTGATCATCTCATCTCTTGCTACTTGTGGCACAGACATAGTTAGATTTCTTTTTACTTTAACAGACCCAAATGTCTGGACTTTCCATCACTTTAACTTTCTAGCCACTGTAAATCTTTAGTATTTTTCTGAGGTCTGTCTCCACATGAAATCTGGCAATTTTTCTTCATGTCCAGGTCCTACTTGTAGTCACTTGTTAAAAGCATAAATAGCAACCAACACATGGAATCATTCTGAATTTTGCCAACTAATATCTTCAGAGCTACAGTTTCAGGAGCACATGGCCTGCCTTCCAAGTTACAGTAACAACAGTTTTCCCAAGCATGTTACCAGAGCATAATGACATTTTCTAGGTTCCAACACATAGTATTTGTGAATTTTTTATCCACTACCTTGTCCATGTCATATACTCTTCTTAATAGTATCCCACTTCCAAATACCATTGTCCTTTCAAGAAATATTTAACAATTAATTAGAGATCTAGAAAGATATCCCCAAAGATGGTTTTTATAAGAAAATATTTTTGTCTTCAATGTAATGGTTAGAAAGTGAGTAATCGAAAACTAGTGGAGAAGTTTCCAAGGGTGCTATAAATCATTACCATTATTCAACTACCACAAAGGAGAAAACAGAGACCAGGAAAAACATCTACGGGAGATATCCAGCATGTTGTACACATTATTTTTACTTGGATAGCAGAGGTACAAAGTTCATTACGTGGACACACCTAATGGCAAAAAAAAACACCAAAAATCAGCAGTAGGGTACTTGCATGCTCACCTAAAACTTTAGTTTTCTCTTATTAAAAGTTGGAGGGAACAGTTACTGATCTTTTTAAAAAGATTTTATTTATTTATTTTGTAGAGAGAGGGGATGGAGGGAGAAAGAGAGAGAGAGAAACCAAGCAGTTTCCTCTCACATGCCCCTGACTAGGGACAGAACTTGCAACCTGGGCATATGCCCTGACCAGTTAGTTATCCAACAGTGACCTTTCTGTGTGTAGGATGATGCCCAACCCACTGAGCCACACCAGTCAGGCAACAGTTATTGTGTGCCACGTACTCTACTGGACATTAGAGATGTAATACACAGAAATGATCAAGGTATAATCCCTAGTATTATAGATTAACTCATTTTAAGCAGATCTACCTCTCAGTTATGTTCAAATTGCATGAAACATTAGCTTTTCTGTAAATTCATTGTCACTCTTGAAAAAAAGAGGTGGATAAAATATACAATCCTGCAAATAAAGGGAGAAGTCACACTTGGGCAAGAAATAAAAATGAAGAAAAACAAAGGTTTCTAGAAAAGAGGCATGAGAAAAATAGAAAGAAGAGACATCTGTTTGAGGATAAAATGATAAGTGGAAAAACAAGTCATGAGTTTACACATGTTTACAATTGACCACATGTACCACAGTTTCCATAAGATTACAACGGGGCGGAAAAAAATCTTATCACCCATCTTTTGACTGTATCATTGTCTCTTTTGCTTTATTTAATCTCATACTATTTTGTTAATAATGACCCCTATACTTACAAAATCCATCACTAGTGTTGCCAGTAAGAGGCCACATTGAGAGATAGAGGTGGAATCAAAATTAAAAGTAAATAAGGACTAAGAATGTGGAAAATCAGTGATGCTATTGCTTGCCAGCCAGGCATATATTGTGTCACCATAGCTATGATCTTGAAGGACCAGAACAAGGTGGTGAAAGCTGTTAAGGGATTTGATTCATTGAAGGCAATGAGACTAATATTCAAGAGGGGTCCAAATCAGACGTGGAGAAATGTCTGATGGATTGAAGACCAGACACAAAAGAGCATCCCTCTCAGCGCCATGACAATCACAGACAAAGGTTTGTTAGCAATGTTGAAAGAAAAGTTTGGACCCAACTATGCTGTTGAATGTATTCTCTGCATGGTTTAAATGATTCAAGAATCATTATTCATTACATAATGTGAAAGCAAGTGGTGAGTCTGTGATTGCTGATGTGAAGGCAGCCAAAGCATTTTTTGAAAAGTAGATAAGCTCATTATGGAAGAAAATTACTTGTCAGAAAAAATATTCAGTATGGATAGAAACCTCCCTATTTTGGAAACAAATGCCTGATAAGAATTTCAGCCATGAAGAGGCCAAGTCAATGCCAAGTTTCAAGACTTTGAAAGACAGGATAATGGTTTTGCTTGGGGGCAGTGTTGCAGGCTACAAGGAGAAACTATGTGTGATCTGGCAAAGTGACAGCCTCAGGACTTACAAACAAATCAATAAGCACACACTGCCAGTGTACTGTAAGCAATAAGGAGTCATGAATGACACATATTCTCTTCCAAGATGTCTTCTTGAATTGCTATGCCAGTGAAGTGGAGAAATACGCTTTGGAGAATAACATACCTTTCAAGATTTTGGTAGTCTTCTCAATATCAAAGTGGTATTCTCCCCCAAACACCACTTTTTGATCCAACCAATTTATCAAGGAGTTATAGCAGCTTTTAAGGTCTACTACCTGAAGAAGACCCTTGGCTGGGCTATTAATGCAAATGAGGAAGATACCAAAAAGACATTGATGAAATTCTGGAAGGATTACAAATCTATGACTGCATCAAGGTTGTCTGGAATTGAGGCGATGTCACCAAAAAGTGTATGAATGACACCTGGAAGAGGGCATCAAAGAGGTTTGTCCATGGTTCAAAGGGTTTGCCAAGGATGAGGAGGTTGCAAAAATCAGCAAGGCTGGGGTTGAGAGGGCAATCAACTTTAACCTGGGTGTGGGTGAGGATGATATTGAGAAGCTTCTAGAGGTGGTTCTCGAGGACTTTAGTAATGGAGAGGTGTTAAAAATGTAAAAGGAAAGGATAGCTGAAGAAAAGACAAGAGAAAACTACAAAGAAGGAAAAAAAAAAAAGAAATCCCAAGAAGATTTATACAGTGAAGGTTTTAGCAGAAGCTTTTGCAGAACTCAACAAGTTCCTTAATATGTTTCAAAGCACGGATCCCAATGATGCAAGGCTGTCATTAATGAAGAGGAATATTCATGGTGCATGATCTGCTTACAAGCAAATCTATGATGCAAAAAATAATAAACAAGCCAAGCAAAGCACCATGGACATATTTCTGACAAGAGTGGTATTTCCTGAAAAAGAGCCTCACACAGGACCTTCAGGAGGTATTCACAAAGGCATTGCTATGGTTGGTGGGACAGTTCCATGTGTGTTATTGCCCCACAAAACCTTCCAGGGGGACAAGATGAGGAGGTGGAAGACAATAATATAGATGATCCTGAACCTTTGTAGGTCCTAAACTAATATATATAATTGTCATAGTTGTTAACAAACAAGTTCAAAATGAAAGACTAAGTTAAACAAATCAAAATTGGGGAGCCATTTTAGATTTCTTCTTTCAAGTTAGTTTCAACATGCAGATAGCTGTTAGCACTTTAAATTCTAAGGCTTATACGTCCTTACAATTTATACTTTCCTCTTCCTCTACATTGCTACTGCTTCGGTAAAGACCCTTATCACTTTAGTTAAAAATATGAAAATAGCCTCCTAACATAACTAGAGAGGTCATTCTAAAAAATAAATAAATAAAACAAAAAAACAATAAGAAGCTGTAATCTCTCTATGTGCTTTCTATGAAGACAAAATCCCCTTGCCCAAATGTCAAGCCCCTTCATACAGTGAGCTCTGCCTACATCCCACCTGGCCTGTGCCGGGTTCTCTCATGCCAACCACCTTCATCCCAAATGTGCTTATCTTACTGCAACATTGTCCTTTTATTAGACACTTCTCTTCTTTCACTTTTCCCTTATTTAATTCTTAATAATCCTTAAATTGAGCTATCACCCATTTTAAGGAACATTCTCTATTTCCCCTTGCTACAGTTTTAAAACATCTTCCGTCATTCCCTGGTTTCCTGAAATATTAAATAATGTGTTTCATAGTTCACTAAGGACCAATACTGGAAAATTAGGAGAATAGAATAACAATGAGAAGAGAAAACCTTCCAACTTCAGGTAAAGACAATTTCATTTATTGGGGAGGCTGGGTGGGAATGTGGAAATGAATACTGCATTAACCCATAGAGGGAACTCAGAAATTTTAGAACAAAATGTAAACACATACATTACAGGAAAAAGGACTTTACATAGTACAGATATTATGGGTTTCAAATTAGTTTTTTGACCTCTTCCTCTTTATGTACCTATACTGAATTCTCATTATTCACAGTAGTTATGTTCTATAAAGTTGCAGCAAACATTGAATTAGCACTGAATTGCTTTTAGGAAAAATATAAAGTTAGGTTTACTATGAGTCCTGGTCACATTTTTGTCAGTGAATCAATACATAGCCTTGTTTTATATGTGTTTCTGTTCCAAGACATCTTATTTAATATATATTGTTGTGTCAGAAATGTTGAACTAACTATAATTCATACTTGAATGAAGCTTATCTTTAGTGAAGCTTGTCTAACACATTTAGGTTTTTCTCAAGGCATAGGCAGCCTTCTTGCACTTAGGAACCCTAGATAGCACCTCAGCACTGTGAGGGCTATCTAAAACAGTGAAATAACCAACAAAGCACAGAATACAATACATGACACTAAATAGACCAAGAGAAAGACACTTGGTTTGGAGAGCTGAACAGCACCAACTTACACGATACACAAAAATAAATTCAAGGTGGATAAAAGATTTAAATATAAGTCGTGACACCATTAAAGAGGAGAACATAGGCAGGAAAATCATAAATATTTCACGCAGCAATATTTTCACTGATATGCCCCCTAGATCAAGGGACATAAAGGAAAGAATAAACAAATGGGATCTCATAAAAATAAAAAGCTTCTGCACAGCTAAAGAAAACAGTATTAAAATAAAAAGAGAACCAACTGTATGGGAAAACATATTTGCCAATGATACCTCAGACAAGGGTTTAATCTCCAAAATATATGAAGAACTCACATGACTCCACTCTAAGAAGACAAGCAACCCAGTTAAAAAATGGGCAAAGGACTTAGACAGGCATTTCTCCAAGGAGGACATACAGAGGATTCAGAGACATGTGAGAAGATACTCAGTATGGCTAGCTACCAGAGAGATGCAAATTAAAACCTCAATGAGATACCACTTCACACCAATCAGAATGGCCATCATAAACTAAGCAACAAGCAACAGGTGTTGGAGAGGTTATGGAGAAAAAGGATCCTTAGTGCACTGTTGGTGGGATTGCAGACTGGTACAACCACTATGGAAAACAGTATGGAATTTTCTAAGAAAACTAAAAATGGAACTGCCTTTTGACCCAGCAATTCCACTGCTGGGATTATATACTAAGAACTTTGAAATACCAATCCAAAGAACCTATGCACCCCAATGTTCATAGCAGCATAATTTACAACAGCCAAGTGCTGGAAGCAACCTAGGTGCCCATCAGGAACTGAATGCATCAAAAAACTGTGGTACATTTACATCATGGAATTCTATGCAGCAGAAAGAAAGAAGGAGCTCCTACCCTTTGCAACAGCATGGATGGAACTGGAAAGCATTATGCTAAGTGAAATAAGCCAGGAGGTGAAAGACAAATACCACGTAATCTCATCTTTAACAGGCTTCTATTCAACAAAACAAACAAGCAAGCAAAATATAACCAAAGACACTGAAATTGAGAACAGGCTGACAGTGACCAGAGAGGAGAAGGGAGGGAATTTCAGGGGAAGGGGGGAAGTGTTTAAAGGAACTAGTATAAAGGACACATGGACAATAACAAGGGGGTGTGGAGATGGGAGGGAGGTGGGGAGGGCTGGGGGTGGGCTGGGATGGGAGTAAAGGTCAGAAAACTGTACTTGAACAACAATTAAAATTTAAAAAATTAAAAAAGAAACACACTTGTTCACTTTATGATAGACAAAATTAAATGAATAAATGCAAGCAGTGTCCCCTTGATCTGCCTCAGCAGGAAACATGTATATTGGGTGACTCAAGCCTTTTGCTGCTCTGTACAAATCTAAGAATGACCACACAAGAATCAATGATATGGGCTTCTAAATACATTTTAGTGAGTAGGCAAATTGGCAGATTCAGAGCAGGTGAATGATGAGGATTAACGGTACTCAACTCTAGTTTGGGGTTATCCGGGAGAGACATGGAAAATTGTCCTACCTTCTCTTAGTAAGCGGTGTTTTTACAAATTGTAAAAGACATTATTTCACTTATTTGTTTGCTTTTCAAGGTGGAAAAGTGAAATGTGGAGGTGATCCAAATTAGGGAAGGAAGGATCAAGAGAGGAATAAACATTGATGCTGATGAACCATATCAGCTGTGGTTCTACCACCACACAGAGGACTTTGCATCACTTGCTGTACTGATACCTATTAAAGTGTGCTTGCTGCACAGTGCAATATACAGATGATGCATTATAGAGTTGTACACCTGAAACCTATATAATTCCACTAAGCAATACCACCCAATAAATTCAGTTTAAAAATCCTTATACTTGAAATAAATAAATTCCTAAAAATAAAATAAAGTAAAATACTGCTGCTGCTTGAATGTTTTCATATAAAATGTCTTTCTTGTTTTTTAATTCACCAATAACTTTTTTCATTTGCTAATATTTTTTGAGAAATATCTTTTGCTTCTCTCGCTAAGCTTTTGTAAGAAAATTAAAATGAACCTTAAAAAAACACTCTTTATTTCCCCTATAAAAAGGTAACATGCAGTTAAAAAGCTCATACGAGGATTTTATTTGCCAAAAGAAAAAATTCCTCTCTCTTTATAAGTTGCACACAGTGACAAAGGTGGGGCTCATTCCCTCGGTGACTGTTGCTCTTTTTGTCCTTCAGTGCAGGATTTGTGACAAAAATGGAAGCCCATCTTCTCCCTCAGACCCAACATGTCTCCAGCGTATTGGAAAAGGACCTTGCTCCATGTCCTCCCTCAATTTGTCCGTGCATTGTTTAGCCTAGCAGAACCAAAGCCCACATGCTATTAACCAGATGTTCTTTAGAGAATTAGAAACCCTGAAATAATGGACAGCCAGGCCCCATTAGAAGAAAGCACTCATGCAGACACAGTTGCTGTCTGCTTTGAACCCTGGTAGCATGAGGTAATTTACAACCTGTCATTTTCTCAAGGAGTGGGAGGAATTGTTCACCTGTTATCAATGGAGCGCAATATAATTTTAAGTGCTTTTCTACTCTCCAACCTTTTGGTTTCAGTATCCTGCACTCTCCGAAGGCAAAGGATAATTTGTGACTAAAAATCTGGCATAAAATTGAGGGTTCATAAATG
>PVKM010042703.1:0-12731 GCA_004027735.1 Carollia perspicillata
GTGTGTCCGAGGTTGGCCAACCGTATCTGGGGTCTGTAAGCTCCATGCTACCTACACTCCCCCTGCACTCCCAGGCCTGGCAGCCATTGCCTTTTCCAGCTGCATTCCCTCTCTGCTAACTCTGCCCCTCTTACCGTTCTAGTTGGATGGTTGCCAGACTTCTGTAGTTCAATTTTCTGTGTTCTGGTTGTGTTATTGTTTGTAAATCTTTGTTGCCCTTAATCTTGATTGTGCAAGAAGGCACAGTATTTCCACCTACACCTCCATCTTGGCCAGAAGTCTACAATTGATTCTTGCTCACCTCTACAGTACCATTATGATCTGGATCTGAATTCTGATGCTGATGTGTGCTAGCATATTGCTTAGGGTGTTAGTTCTTCTGATCTTCATTCCATAGGGGCTTCTGAATAAAGAATATGTTTATATTGTTTTATGTAATAGACAATTGGAGAAAAGAGGTTTTGAAGTGGTTATGCTGTCCTAGATTCTGTGGGATTATTTTATGGCTGAATGATCTCACATGAATTTATATAATAGTAACAGGAGGCAGCTCTTGAAAACCATGGTAAGATTTATAATGATATTTACGTTATTCAGGCAGTTTCTTCTGTGCCTTATGTTTATTTCGAGGTGGATATATACTCTAATGATATAATTTTAAACATTTATTATTTTCTTCTTTTAGCATTGCTTTCTTATCTTTCCTGTGACACACACTCCTAGTTGTAACATCTCCACACATATACTGTCCCCAACCAGGGTAAAAGTGTGCATATGCCTAGCTTCCTTCCCCACCCCACCACAACATCCATGACAGCTCTCCAGTAATTGAAAATATTACTGGTAAAATGACTAGCTATAATTATCCAATAACAAATTAGAGAGAATCTTCAGTTTCATGGTGTTTGGCTCTTAAATTCAATCCATATTATTTTTGTGTGGTTGAGTGCTACATGATTTTTTTCCTCCCTTTTCTTTTTTAGATGTTAGGTATAGAAGCCCAGGACCAACAAATATGACTAGGACTACTTAGCTGGTTTGTAGATATATTCTAATTTCCAGAGTGCTTTATCATTTATTTCCCTCTCCAATGGTCTGAAAATCTATGTGAAGGATATCAGGCACAGGCAGCCCCCACTTAGACACTTTAGAAAACTGAGACTCCAAGTGTTTTGGTCTTATCTGAGATGAAAATCTGCATAATGAAATGAAAACTCAGTCTTCTGTAGATACTGAATATGTGTGTGTAGGTGTGTATATGGCAGACATACACATCCACATTTGTGAAGCAGTATCCATTTCAACATATGTATCTATGTGAATGCATCTCCTCACAGCAATACAGATGGTAATACATAGTGTGAAATATGCCAAAGGGAAAAATTGTATACAGTATCTGCTTATGTAAGAACAAAACCTGTGTGCAGTTGTCAAGAAAGAACTTGTCAAAGGTTTTAAATTAGTATTTAAGGAATCTGAGATTTTATTACAAGATAAATTTTGTTTATAATAGCTTGAAACTTATTACTTTATATTTTTTAATCTTATCAATAAACATACCTATAAAGTATTTAAATTCAAAGTAATTAGTTAGAAGATGCAGAATTGATAAAATAAATAAATAAATGTAATGATTATCTTAAAGTACTTTCTTAAAGACCAAGGTATACAGATATCTTTTTAACAAGTAATAGATGATATTAATTGTAACTGTAAGCAAACCCAGTATTAACAGAGTTACCTACAAAATGTGACCATTCCTTTGAAAGCACTCTTTAATAATCTCACAATGATGTTCAACCTAAATTCAAATTTCATTCACATTAAATAAAGGCTCAAAAATGTTCTACTAAAATCTGTGGTATAACTCTCTCTTTAAACACTGGCACAAGGGTTGAGAGTTAATCATGTTTATTCCATAACCAACTGGCTTTTGAGACCAATTTTAGTTTCAGATGGGAAGTAATGGCATTTTCTTTTAAGGGTTCTTTTATATTATGAATGAATCTAATGCTTTTGAAAAATGGCAGTGTCTTACGTAGCTGGGGAAAAAAAAGGAAGGCTAAAATTGGCTCTGTAAATTTAATCAGATGCTAATGAGGTTTCTAAGTTTTGTGTAAATAGAAACACGTATGTAATTAGTGTTGAGCAGCATATGGAATTCAGCAGCAATGTGTTTTTATATGTGCATTTAAGGACATCAGAAGAATTTTATTTACAAAGATATACTTTAGTGTAACTTGTTGCTATAAACTGCAATGCCTTAAAATATTTAACAGAGGTCTATTTCTCCCTGTGTTTTAATACTATTTTTCCCAAAATATTAAATTTGTTGTTTCAAACTGTGTTTGGCTACCACTTGACCTATGCCCTTATTAAGTATTTTGAAAATGTTTAGTTACATTTTATTTCTTATATCTTTAAGTGCAGTTATGCTTATATGACTTAGCTCCATGTCTGACCCTCCATATGCACTCAATAGAAGTCTGCATACAGGAAGAGCAGATAAATTCTTTTTTAAAACATGTTTATTATATTCTTCCTGTTACCACTTAACCCCTTTATAAGCACCTCCCCCATGCAGTCACCACACTGTTGTCCATGTCCCTGAGTCCTTTTTCCTATTACATCCATTCTTTAATTCATTTTTAAGTTTATTTTTGTATATGGCAAACCTTGGTGAAAACAGAATTAACATTATTTTTTGGGGGGTGGAGGCTAAGACATGATCTTTTCCTTTAGAGTTGATGTACAATGTTATTTTACATTAGTTTCAGGTGTACAGCATAGTGGTTAGACACCTATATTATTTGTAAAGCGATTTCCTGATAAGTATAGTATGCACCTGGTGCCATATATGGTTATTAAATATTGACTATATTTCTTATGCTATAATTTTTATCCCCACAAAAATTTGTGACCACTAATTTGAACTTCTTCGTCTATTCAGCTTTTTCACCCAGCCTTTCGAACTCTCCTTCCATCACACAACCAGGAGTCTTTCTGTATCTATGAGCACATTTCTCTTTTCTTTATAACTCTATTTTGTTCTTTAGATTCCACATATGGATGAAATCATATGCTACTTGGCTCTGACTTATTTCACTTAGCACACACTTCCATGTTGTATCAAGTGATAAAATTTCATTTTTTATGGCTAAGTAATATTGTATTGTTACTTGGCCATGTATATATCACATCTTCTGTATCCAATTGTCTATTGATGGACACTTAGGTTGCTTCCATATTTCCATATCTTGACTATTGCAAATAAGGCTGCAATTAACAGGGTTGAATATATCTTTTTGAATTACTCTTTTGGATTTCTTTGGAGACATACCAAGAAGTAGAATTTCTGGGACATATGGTAGCTCTATTTTTAATTTTTGGATGAATTTCTATACTATTTTCCATAGTGGCTGCACCAGTTAGCAATCCCATCAACAATGCACAAGAGTTCCCTTTTCTGTCACTTGTTGTTTGTTGATTTATCAATGATAGCCATTTTGACAGGTGTGAAGTGGTATCTCATTGTGATTTTAATTTGCATCTCTCTGATGATTAGTGATGTTGAGCATCGTTTCATATGTCTATTGGCCATCTGTATGTCCTCTTTGGAGAAAGGTCTGTTTATGTCCTCTGCCCATTTTTAACTGGATTATTGGGGGTTAAGTTGTATGAGTTTTTATACATTTTGGATACTAACCCTGTCAGATGCAGCATTGGTGAATATGTTCTCCCATTCAGTAGGTTGCCTTTCCATTTTGTAGATGATTGCTTTTGTTATGAAAAAAAACTTTTTAGTTTGATGTAGTCCCATTTGTTTTGTTTTATTTGTCCCAGGAGATATATCAAAAAAAAATTACTAAAAGAATTGTCAGGCATTTTACTCACTATGTAGTCTTCTAGGATTTTTTTAAATTAAATTTATTGATGTGATATTAGTTCACAAAATCATACAGGTTTCAAGTGTACAAGTCAATGAAACACTGTCTACACCTGGCATCGTGCGCCCATCACCCAAAGCAAAGTCTGTTTCCACTCTCATCTTTCCTGCCTTTGCCCACCTCCACCTAGTCCCGACTCTCCTTTCCCTCTATCACTACATTGCTGTCTGTGTTTACATGTTATGTATGTATATTTTTTAGCTAGCCCCTTCACTTTCATCCAGTCCCTCTTCTCCTCTGACAACTGTCAGTCTGTTCTATGTATCTATGCCTCTGTTTCGTTCTGTTCATCACTTTATTTTCTTCATTAGATTCCACATATAAGTGAGATCATATGATATTTGTCTTTCTCTGACTGGCTTATTTCACTTAGCATAATATTCTCTAGGTCCATTCCTGCTGCTGCAAAAGGTAAGATGTTCTTCCATTTGAGGGGTACATATTTTTCCAGATTTTATGGTTTTAATTTTACATTTAAGTCTTTAATCCATGTTAAGTTTCTTCTTGTATATGATGCAAGAAGATGGTCTAGTTTTATTTTTTATGTGTATCTGTCTAGTTTTCCCAACGCAATTTATGAAATAGACTATCCCTATCCCGTTGTATATTCTAGCCTCCTTTACTATAATAATTGACCATATAGGCATATGCTTATTTCTGGGTTTTCTATTCTGTTGCATTTACTTATGTGTCTGTTTTTATGCCATTATCATGCCATTTTGATTACTGTAGCTATGAAGTATAGTCTGACATCAAGCACAGTGTTCCTTTCATCTTCATTCTTCTTTTTCAAGATTTCTGTGGTTATACAGGGTCTTTTGTGGTTCCATGTAAATTTTTTAAAAAATATTTCATTTTATTTTTGATTTTGGAGAGAGGGGAAGGAAGTGAGGGAGAGGGCAAGGAATATCAATGTGAGAGAGGAACAATGATTGGTCCCCTTTGCTGTGCCCCAGGGCACCAAACCTGCAACCCAGGCATGCGTCCTGACCAGAAATTGAATTGGCAACCTTATGGTTCGTAGGACGATGCCCAACCAACTGAGCCACACTGGCTGGGACTCCATGTAAATTTTAGAATTATTTGTTCTGTTTTTGTGAAAAATGCTATTGGTATTTGATAGGGATTGCTTTCAGTTTATCAACTGTCTAGTTGAAGATGTGCATGTACCAAAACCAAACAAACAAAAAAAATGCCTCTTTTTAAATGAGAGCTTTGAATTAAAAAATATATATATACAGTATTGTGTGCCTCTAAGAGTTTAGAAGTATAGGCATGGTATGGTGTAATATGTCATACAATAAGGATAATGTTTTATGCCACAGGTACACTGAAATACAAGAGCATAATAATATAGTAGCATGATTTTAGTGTGGTCCTATTACTCTCTTAATTGGAGAATCTAAAACAAATTAAGGAACTTTTATTTATAAGAAACTAGAATGATTGTTTTCTGGGAGGGACTGCTCTCCTTATTTATATATTCTGTGTAGATTAAAGGAGGATTTTGACATTGATAATAGTTTATTTTTATGATCCCCTATGTTGAATATAAAATACCATCATTTTACAAATTTAAAACTTTTTAAATCAGTCATTGCTGCATCTTCAGTTAAAAAATATAAAATTCTTATCCTAACTGAATGAATTTAGTGAGCTCCTAATCTGGACCATTTTGGCAACTTTTTAATATTAATATTTTGAGAAAGAACTCAAATTCATTTAAATTACACATTCAAATTCAGGTAGGAATAACTTAATAATATCCATAAAAATGAAAAAGAATGATATACTCAAGATATTGTTGACCATCTTAAAACCAAAGATAGGTAGGTTAGTGGGTAAGAATGTAGAAATTAATTATTCATAAAAGCAAATCTGGCATTGAAACATAACATGATGCAACTTTGAGTAAATCAATTCATGACTCTAAATGCCCTCAATTATAAAATGATAATGTTGAGCCTCATAATCATTGAGCTTCATTTCAGTTCTTCTGTCATCATTTTGGGACATGATTACTTTATTTAAAATATCATTGACATGTTAAAAAAAAAAGCTTTGAATGTCTCCCACAAAATCTCCCCATTTAATTTAAGGAAGCCATTGAGCCTGTACATAAAATATAATACAACGTCTGCTTTAAATTTGGAGACTAAAATCTTACAGTTTCCAGAAGTGTGGGCCCATGACTCATGGACTGTCAAATTTAGAACCAGAGCAATGTTTTGTACCAACTGACAACTGCAGACATCTTTGCTGTGATCTCTGCATGTAAGAGGCAATCAAACAGTTGGGCCCTCACGGTCTTCTAAGACACAAGTCAAGAAGCCCTGTTAGCAGAGCTGATGGGTGTCTTTGACATTGAAAGAATAAAATAAACCTTGGACCTGATTGGCAGCATCTTCTCTACCACTCTTCACTTCAAGGGTTTCCACCATATCATTGCCAAAGGCCCTTAATGTACTCCTCATGCAGAGGAAGAGCTAGAGAAACATTTGCAAGCTTTGCACAGGAAAACACAAAAGTTGTAAAATGATGAACTGGTCATAACTAAAGTATTAGGAACATGGTGCAGCTCTCCTTCACTAAACTGAAAAAAACACATGAAAAAATGTATATGCTGTAGATAATACCTTTTTTAAATTTATGACATATAAATACAAACCTTTCAAGCGGAAAAGTCAGTCAAGTGAGATGCATTGGTAGCTCGTGTTCAAAGTCAGTGAGCAAATGGAAATCATTGCGGCATCTACTCTCATTTCCCTAGTGAACATTAGACCACTCAAAACATGTCCTGTAATTTACAGTCCCTTGATAGTAGTTGAATATACACATCGAGAGTGCATTGGCCGAACACTTAAGGAAGATTGAGTGCAGGAGGACCTGCTTATGTTACTTTTGGCTCTACCCTGGATTTTGCTTTTAATTTTTTTCTTAAGTTTAATTGTAATTTGGTTCTTCTATCCTATCCAAATGAAAGCTTTGGAAAAAGAGATTCATGGCACCATCAAAGAAATTCCTTTTTTTTTTACTTTTGAGACATTGTAAAGTCAAGACAGAAGAAAGACAAAATAAAATCTGTGATTTACCATAAGTAATTTTTAAGTCACAAGAATAGTAGAAGTAAGCAATAAATGAAAAAGATGATTTTTGAGCCATTTCCTAAATGTACAGAGGAATTTTTTGATATTTAATTTAATATTTGTCTTTTAATATCTAAAAGATCCATTAATATTTGGAGAAATGAAGAAATATAGTTTGTATTTAAAGGTTTTAAATATCAAAATTATCTTTAATTAATATTAATGCTTTTGAATATATTATTTATGTTCTAAGAAATTTTAAAGTTTTAGACATATTTTATTGAAAGTCATTGTTTACAGTGGTTTGCTTGCTGTGCACCATGAAATCTCCCTAGGTAGTAATGTTTAATATTTTAGAGGCTACAGATGAAAGTAGTAAGGATTTTAACTTAATTTTATAAAGACTATTATGTATTCCAAACATGTAATGGGAGAAAGGGACCTGACAAACACCTACTGTAAAACAGTTAAACAGTATTGTTTTTTCTTTTGTCTTCTTTCTGCCTTTTCTTTCTCATTCTCTTTTATCTCCCCGTGTTACTCCCTGAATTTCTTGGAGTGTGTTTGTGGTGTCAAGCAAAGGTTGTACCAAGGCCCTCTGTTTTCTCATCACACACACACAGACACTGTTTGTGGAGAAACATATACATATATATGTATATACTTTTTCAGATGTTCCCACTGTTGTCTTCAGTCAAACGATGTCCCACTCACTGTGGCCAAATTAACTTTCTTCTGGCCACCAAGTTTTACTTAATTTAATATATTGCATTTTATTGAGATCAAAACAATGGAAAAATGAAATAGTTAATGAGAAAATGTTTATACATGAATAATTTCCCATGGTGGAGATAAATGAAAACATATGTAAATGATTTAGTTAACAGCAACCCAAAGTTTATGGATTTGCATGGGATAATTCTTCTGTCTTAAGGTATTTGTAGGTCTTTCAATTTCAAGAATTCTACATACATAAAATATATTTTAAAGACACAATGTCCCTTTTTTGGTAACTTACTAGGTAAGAACTTGTGCAAATTGAATTTTTTGCCTTTAGAGTTCAGGTACAAAAGGTGACAATATACTCTTAAAATATTTCAAAAGCAATCTTCTTATTTTTTTTACCTATTTACTTTTGTTTTTTATCTCACTTGCTTACTATCACTTTATTCTTGTATGTTCTGATCTCCCTTAGACCTCTCACATTTGAAATCTCACTTAATATATTTTCCTTCTAAATCAGTCTGTTAATTTTCCTTTTTCTCAAATCTTTTGTGGTACTTGTTAACCTTCAGCTTCGAAACCAAACTGTCTGTAGAATTGCATGTGACATAGTATCATATTAAATAATTTTATATATTATTTTGATTTCCAAAATATACTGATAGTATTTTTATAAGAACTCTTTTCTTTTTAAAAATATTTTTTTAATTTATTGTTTAGAGAGAGGGGAAGGGAAGGAGAAAGAGAGGGAGAGAAACATCAGTGTGTGGTTGTCTCTCACGTGCCCCCAAATGGAAACCTGGCCTGCAACCCAGGCATGTGCCCAGACTGGGAATTGAATTGGTACCCTGGCTTGCAGGTTTGCAGACTTGAGCTCAATCCACTGAGCCACACTAGTATAGCCAGGGATATACTAGTGGCATTATAGTAGTTGGAAGATACTGTTTGAGATATTTGCAAGTTAGTAGAGATTGTATACATGCTATTCATACAGAATTCATAATAAAGACTAGAAAAGTTCTCAGAAGATCTAAACTTCTTCCTTCCTTTTTCTAAAAGAAAGTCAAATTACTCTTTTTTAATTGTTATCATTTTGCCTTGGTGAAAAATGACTTCACACATTAAGGTCTTTGGTAGCTAAAATGTAAATGTACGATGCACACTATATATTTGAAAACTAGTTACAATTCTTTTCCTCTGTTTTTGGAAAACAACTGTGGTGCCTTATTTGTACAGATTTGGAGTAACAGTGAAAAATGGCATAGATTTTATACTAAGTCAACATTTCTTCTCTTATTTCCTACTGCTTATTGTTTGAATTGTCTCTTGTTTGAAAGCTGTGGCTATAAGCCAAGGAAATAGTGTAGATGTGGTTAATAAAAATTCTAAATATAAAACATCTGAAAGAGGAGAAATTGATGTTCAGATACAGCAAAAATAAACTACATTTTATTTTATAAACTTTCATATTTACAGAAAAGTAGAAAATTAAGCCCTGGCTGGTGTAGCTCAGTGGATTGAGCACGGGCCTGTGAAGCAAAGGGTCGCCAGTTCAATTTCCAGTCAGGGCACATGCCTGGGTTGCAGGCCAGTTCCCCAGTAGGGGACTCATGAGAGGTGACCACACATTGATGTTTCTCTTCCACTCTTTCTCCTTCCCTTCCCCTCTTTCTAAAAATGAATAAATAAAATATTTTTTAAACAAAGAAAAGTAGAAAATTAAAATAAAAAAGAGTTGTAGTTATTTTTAGTGCAATAGTAGAATGCCCAAGGCTGTTGTCAACGATGTCCATGTCCACTTTGTTGAATGGAAAACGCTGAACTGACAAGCGACTCTGTTTCTGTCAAATCCTGCTTTCTAGCAGGATGTTACGTCACCCTCAGATCCTCAGACCTCTTTCTCCGACCTACTAGGAACTACAAAGAGTCCCAGGAAGGAACTGGGGGAGACATTAACATCAAGCTCATTGGATGAAAGGTGCAGGCAGGCCTCCCAACCTTTTACAGAGCAAAACTCCCGTTCACTTGGATGGTCTCAGTTCACAAATCTCAAATGTACAAATGAGCAGTTTATACTAGATTTCTTCTAACAAGCCAAACCCGTACTGTGCAGTTCCACGCTTTGTGAGTAGTAATGTGAAAATATGAAGTAAGGTTCATAAAGGTGAGCTAACTGCAACAAGAAAAACCAATACACAAATAAAATGTGAAGCACTATAATAAACATTACCATGACAACACCTGGTCCTTAATGAGTTAGTGACCATCACGATCATTCTGAAAACCTACATGCTTTGATTCTCTCATTCACCTAATACATAAATAATTACTGAATACACATCACTCTAGAATATGGGGACTAAGTAGCCATGGTTTCATGTTCTCATGGATATTATAGTCTTGTGATGGTAAATGTATCTGCAAAATAACAGAAGAAAATCACCAGAGGCTAATTATTTTTAGTTATTAATTATTGTTTCTGTAGTCCATGCAAACTAAAGGGAATGACTGTTATTATCATATAATGTGGTTTGTATTAAGATTGCTGAAGGCAGGGAGTTGTATTTAATTCAAGGAAGTATAAAAGAAAAGGCTTTCCTCTCAACTGAAGAACATGACTTATTTTTCATTTAAATATAACTCTTTTCCTGTGGTGGTAACCAGCAACAGTAGGCAACATAGTTCATTTATGACATTTAATTTGGGCATGGTTGTGCTATAGGGAGTGAGGTGGCCATCAATTACAGCATTATATTAATATTTGTATGAAGAATTATGTGTCAAATCTTCTAAATTGAAACTTGCATAGATAAACTGACTGAATAAAAGTTACACATATCCCAGTCTGTCTGAAGTATTTGGTGTCTGAATGTGTGGGGAGGGGTAGTGAACATGTATCATCATTTACCTCCACATCCTCGTTGCTACTGGCTGGCAATTTTCTCTTCTGGATTCTGGAAATTTCTCACTGAGTCCTATGAAGGCCCGTTAGGGAGCCAAGACTTGATTCATTGGGTCTACTACCCATTAGTCCATGCTTCTCATCCCTATTAGCATAAATGATCTTTTCTGAAAGCACTGGAGCTCAATAAGAGTAATTGGGTCTCTGAGGTTGTAAATAAAAGGTAGACTGGCAAAATTGAGGCAAAGCATAGGGTTATGATTCCTACATGGTAACCTGTACAGCATATGAGCATGTGGGTACACACATACAACTTACACCAAGATGCTAGGGTGTTTTACCCTAGAAATAATGAGTGGAATAATAGTGATGTCAGAAAACCCAAAAGTTAAGTAAATATTTTCATTGATAAACCTGTGATACTTCAGGCACTGCTGTCAATGCTTTGCATGTGTAACTAATTTTATCTTTACAACTGTCCTATGTTTGGTAATAACATCACCTCCATGCTGCAGAGGAAGAAACTGAGACAGAGAGATGAAGTAAGGTGCCCAAGGATACATAGCTGGCAATGGAAGACTAAGAACTTGAAAATGAATAAACTGAATCCAAAGTGTTTGTGCTTAATCACCACTCCAGGCTATCTCTTTAGCAATTCAATCCGTGCTAAAATTTGAGTGTTTATAATAAATAAATGTTTTGTTTAAATAATTTACTTACCATTCGTGTGAAAATTAAAAATCATTTCAATATCAATAAAATCTTGTGGATATAATCATAAAATTCAAAATCTTATTCAGAGCACCAAATAAAATAAACATAGTATATTTGAGAAACAAGATTCTAATAAAACCGAACTAAAAAAGAAGAAAACAATTTGGAAAAATCAAACCAAAAAGTGCAAGTTAGAGATACTAGAAGTTCAGCACATAAACATTTCTCTATCTCAAGAACAAATTATACCATTTCACAGGAAAGACAAAAAGAGGAACAAGATACTGAACTGGCAACAATCACAGACCTGAAAGTCAAAGGCAAAAGCCACAAAGTGTGGAAGCCAACCCAGAATCCAAAGGAAAAAAAAAATACCACAATGAGAATGACTTGGCAAAAAGCTAAATACCGAGGTGTTTATGACCACATACCGAGGTCAATCTGGAAAAAGTGCAGCTGTTGTTAATGTAACAAGAGCAGTTTTTGTGACATGGATGTAATGTGGCAGCCAAGGAGAGTGGACTGGTATATGCATGTGTGAACAATGACAACTTCACTATACTAGTCAGTGGGGACAGTAGATGCTGTTGAGTGAGCATGTGTACTGTGCGGCCGTCACATTCAAAATGGCTGAGTGATTAGAGCAAAGAATCTGCATCAAATTTTGTGTTAATCTTTAACATTCCTCCACGGAGACTGTTGGGATGATTCAGAAGGCAGCAGCTGTGGACAACTGGTGACTGGCAGCTTCATTACGACAACATGTCTGCTCATGCATCACGTTTCGTACAGAAATTTGTGGCAAATCATCAAATCACCCAGGTGACTTGGCCCCCCTAGAGCCCAGATTTGGTACCCTGAGACTTCTGGCTTTTCCAAAAACTAAAATAACCTTTGAAAGGGAAGAGATTTCAGACATCGCTGAGATTCAGGAAAATACGACAGGGTAACTGAGGGTGATTGGAAGAACTGTGTGAGGTCCCAAGGAGCCTTCTTTGAAGGGGACTGAGGCATCATTGCCCTATGCTCAGTGTGTTTTGTGTCTTATATCTTCTTCAATAAATCTCTCTATTTTTCATATTACATGGCTGGATACCTTCTGGACAGATCTCATATATACCCATCAAAAACCAAACCAAAACAAAACAACAATAACAACAACAAAAAAAACAAGCCCAGAAGTGATATACCTTAAAACAATATAACAAATTATCTAGCTGCTAAAATTACTTGTTTGTAATTTTAGCAGCTAGATATTTAACAACCTCAATTTTTTACTTCCCAATTTAGAAATTATCATATTTGCAAAAAGTTTGTATTGAATACTTTTGTTACCAGTTGAAAATGAATTCTTGTGGT
>PVKM010042704.1:0-12732 GCA_004027735.1 Carollia perspicillata
CTGGTGGTCTTCCCTCTGCGCAGCAGCTCCCCGTTCGCCCTGCACCCTCGGTCTCGAGGGGCTGCTTGGTCGGGGGGAGGGAGGCTGTCCAGATGGCGGGGACACTCAAATTTCTCGGCAGCTCGCCCTCCCTCAGTCACTTAGCGTCTTCATCTCCTCCAGCGTCGGGAGTCTGCTGCCTTTGCTTCTCTTCTCTTTTCTTTTTTCTTTAAGTTGGGGGGAGATATTTCAGCCAGAAGAACTCTCAGCCGAGGCACATCCACTTGACCAGCCAGGTCAACTGCCAACCGCCTCCAAGGACACACCGATAGGTGCCCGACAGACCCGGAACGCCGGGGAGAGCCCTCGGCCCCAGGAGGAGCTCACCGAGAGTCAGCGTGATGTCCCCACATTCACCGGTGACAGTTCCATCTGTTACCATCATCACCGACTGTAATGAGATGTCGTGAAAACCAAGGAACTACGATCGCAAAGAGCGGGCTGTTACTATGGAGCCCAGAACAAACGCTTTGGGAAGACCTGAGAAAGGCCAGTGGTTAAAAAGTATTGAGAATGGGAGAAAACCTATTTTTTACAGCGTGAAAACATGACATTCTGCACTCAGACCATTTCACAAGTGTTTCAAGTCCCTGCTCAAACTTAGGGTAACTGCAACCTGAAATCATGGCCACCAAACCCAAGACGGAACAACTCTCCGAGCCAAGAGAGACCTGAACGCTGAGGTTCAGACACACCGGAAGAACTACGATGCTAAATCCGAATAATGACAACGATCAGTGACCAGAACATTACATTCCCTGCAGCTAAAGTTAATTCTTTTAAGAGTAGGCTGATAAAGATGTTGAAAATAAGTAAATGCACAGAAACTGAAGAAATAATTATTTTAAAAGACCAGAAAGGTATTCAGCAAAAACAGGGAGAAATAAAATGGAGATAATAATAAAATTAAGACCCAGTTAGTTATCTTGGAAATAAGTTGCAGGCACTAAGGTGAAAACAAGGAGTCCCGCAGACGAGGCAAACCCCGAGCCCACAGAAACCGCAGGGAGGGCTCCTGGGTCGGGAGAACGCTGAGGCCACGGGGAGCGGCGCCTGGGCAGCGGAGGAGCGGCAGCCCCAGTGATGGGGGAGCTGGGCCCCTGGGGGCCGCGGGCGAACTGCCGGCCTGAGGCTCAGCGACCCGCTCTGTGCGGTGGGGACAGGGACAGCGCCTCGCTCTTAGGCTTGTTGTGAGAACGGAACATTAGCCCACACGCATCACCTGTCGCAGGTCCTGGGCGGTTCTGAGCACCCAGTTAAGTGCTCTCTGTTAGATGCGGTTGTCATGGTTACCTCCATCACCGTCGCCTCTTCCTCTTTAAATGTGCCTTCTGGGTTCTACGGGTTCTTCGGCTCTGAGACACGAGCTGCTCACACCTACGTGTGTCCTTCACTCCTCTGTTTCCAGGGCCTTGTACAGCGCCCAGCACATCATAGGTGCTCAAGAAATACTTAGGCAATGAGTAAGTTAAGCACATTTTTAAGAACATGATAAATCCTTAGAAGAATCTTTTATAGCACACCAATTTAACACAATGCCAACACCAGTGTACCCTCAATGCACGTAAAAATAAAATACTGTCATGCCCCCGGAAATGCCCCCACCGCACACCCTGCCCCTCCTCCAGGACGCCCACCCCCACCCTAAAGGTAACCACTGTCCTGACTGACAATTCATGTCCTTGCTTTTTAAAAAGAGTTTGCACTACCCTAAGTATAAATCCCTGCACACTGGAGTTTAGTTTTATTTTTTTAAACTTTAATAGAATCATACATATAGCTTTACACATATTTCCATATCTGTCTTCTCTCACTCAGCGTGGTGCTCTGTGATTTTCCCATGCCGCCCACGGCTGCAGTCCCCTCTCTCCTCGTTACTCCCCACTGCGTGGACACACTGCACTCAGAGTAGACACTGGGGCGGTTTCCAGATTTTGGGTGACATTAATGATGCTTTATGAAGATTCTTAGACAAATCTTGAGAGACGGATGATGGCTGGCTGGCTGGCTGGCTGGCTGGAGAAATGGACAGACAGACAGACACCTCTGGGTATAGAGGCCTAGAAGTAGAAGCCCTGGGTTCTAGAATGCCGATGCTCTAGAACACCAAGCTATTTTTCAAAAACAGTTGCTCCCCTTTGCTTTCCCACCAGCCGAATGACAGTGGTAGTTGCTCCATGCCCTTGGTATTGTCATTTCGCCATTCTGCTTGGTATCTCATACGGTTCAGTTGCCATTTTTCTGATAGTCAATTAGGCTGGAAATCTTTCTCGTATTCTTATCAGCTACTTGGCGACCAGAGGAAGCTCTGTTGAGATCTTTCAAGCAAGCGTATTGCTTGTCAAGTGACTATTTACAAGTGGCATCGCCTATGACAAGTCCCACGAGCCACGCGACCTGCCGTCACTCTCGCAGGGCACACACCGGCTCACGCTCTGCCTGGCCCTGCCCTCTGGTTCTTTCGTGGGTCTCCTCTCGTCTCCCCAGCAGAACACAAGCATCGTCGGAACACAGGCTGCCACTTCGGCTCCGTGTTCCCACCATAGCAACCTCAGAGCAAAAAACTCTTGCCCGTCGATTTAAAGGCGCAGTTTGGGGAAAACCTCATTTGGGGGTGCACTTCGCTGCGTCTCCAGATGGCCCACGGTTACCCTGCCCCGACATGCAAGCAAGCTCGAGAGGAAGGAGCCCGTGAGGCAGTAAACCCCGCATGGGGTGCAGAGGCAGGAGCCCGCTTCCCGTCTGCTCTCGGGGGAGACCGGTGCCTCCTCTGCGGGCCGCTGGCTGGCGGGCCACTGGGCAGCCAAGGGTGCGAAATCCCAGAGCGCCCATCTCCTCGAGGTTCCCAGGGCCCCGGAAGAAGGAAACCCTTTTAAAAGGATGAAAACAGAAACACATTTCACACATTACCCAATCTGGGCACTGGCCCTCGATGCTGGACCACTGGGTGGGAAACATTTCCCAGGGTTTCAGACCATCATCTCATTTCCTGCTCCAAGCCCAAAAATGTGCGGCTCACTCACCAGTTCCCAGACGGGCGCTGGAACGCCCGGCGGGTTGGTGTCACCCTGTGAATCAGGGCTCGGGGCCGTGCAGATTCTCAGTCTAGGGACAGAGGCAGACACTTTCCCACACCCCCTGTGCTCGCGGACCCGGCCGCCGGGGCCTGGGGCCACCCGCAGAGCAGGCTTACTCTCTGATGTCCAGCAATACTCCAGTTCCTTGTTTATATCTGGAGCAGAGGCTGGCAGACAATGCCTATTTTTGTTAAAAAAAATAAAATAAAAGTTACTGGAAAACAGCCATGGCCATTGGTTTACGCAGGCTGCTTTCCCACCACAGGGGGCGGCGTCGAGCAGGTATTTACTGTCTGGCTTTCTAGAGAGGAAGTTCGGCACCCTCGATTCTAGGTGGTCAGTGCGAGCTCGTGAGCACGTGCCATGTCGGAGCACACTGAATAATGCCAACACCAAATGCAAGTATAAAAACACGCAGCAACGACTCTTTACTGAGCCTTCACTGTGTCCCGAGCGGTGCGCTAAGGACGTGACGTATGCCATCTCATCACCGGGATTTTGAGGAGAAGATACTCTATTTCCTTCCTGTTACACAGACGAGGAAACTGAGGCCCAGAGAGGTTGGAAGTCTCGCAGAAGGCCACACAGCTACATCGGTGGCAGGGCTGTGCCTGTGGCCCACGGCGCTGCCTGCCTGCATCGAGGTGGTGCCTCAGTGGACAGCTGGCCTGCAGACACGGCGCTGTGAACAGAGACCCACGTGGCGCAGAAGCGTGACCCCATCACCATGTGGGTGGTGTGGTGACAGCACTCGGTGCTCAGGACGGTCCACCCGAGGTCTGAGTGAGAGTCCCTAGCCCACAACATCGGGCTCTGGGCACCCACAGGGGCCAGCCCACGCTCTGGAGCCGGGCTCTCAAGGCCCATGCGTGCCTCAGTGAGGTTACCTGACTCTTGCACCAACTCGTTCAAAGATTTGTCCAACACTGATTTGCAGGCAAAGCTGGTCACTGCTGGAGGAAGTGTGGGCGGGCAAAGTCCCTTCTGTGTGCTCCAAGCAGTTCGGCTCCAGCTGCGAACATGTCCAGCTAGCTCGGCAGTGAAGGAGCCCCACAGTCAATGGGCCTGTCTAGCCGCTGCCAGCAGGCAGGTGCCCTCGGACACGGTGCCGAAGGGTCCAAACCCTCTGGGGTCTGGACCTGGACCCCACGGCGCGTTGCTAAGAGCTTGCCCCACCTTCACTCACTCATCTCCCTGTGCTCGGTGCCAGACACCCCTCCCTGCCCCCGCCATTCCCCACAAAGTCTGCTGCCCTGGAGCAGTGACCCCCAGGCTGTCCTTGAGCTGCCCGCCCCTCACCAGACTCTCCTCCTCAGAGACAGTCAGGTGACCTTTCAGGCACAGAGGACACCTCCTGCGAGGTCACTGAGGAGGGAGGAGAGTGAGCCCGGGCGAGGAGTCAGCCCCGGGGGCTCTGGGAGAAAAGCAGGGCCTTCCACAGGCAAGGCCGCCCTCCTGCTGTGCCTCGGGCACAGTGCCCTGGGTGCTATGCCAGCTCTCGACCTCTGAGGCCGAAGGAAGTTCGTTTTGGTCCCAAGGACACTTCACTGACCTCGGAGCAAAGGCCGGACTGCATCCGACGAAGCCGGTTTACAGCAGGAGGAGGAAGCCTCTTCTTCCCTGTCCCTCAGCCCCGGCCACTCCTCTGCCCCCCCAGGACCCACGTGCCTCCGCGATTTACCTTCACGGCCACCAGCATCTTGTCCTTGGTCGGGCTGAGGTTGTAGCACTCGGCCAGGAAGACCTTCCCAAAGGCTCCCTCGCCCAGCTCTCGCTTCAGCACGATGTCCCGCCTCTTAATGTGCTGCACATCTGCGGGAGGGCACAGAGGGGAGAGGGGCCAGGTCAGTCTCGCCCCGCGAGAGGCCCCGGCGGGCAGGAGAGCACGGGGTCTAGAGCAGGGCGCTCTGCTTCTGAGTCCACGGCAGGAGAGGCAAGCCCCGGCACCCCAGCTTGGGCGTAAAAACCAGAAAACTGCCTTCCGGTTGTGGTCTGAAAGGCACCGAATCCCAGCTCTGCCCCCGTCGGGTGCCTAGCTCTCCAGGCCACAGATAGGGAATGGTCCACACCGAGAACGCTCGGGGTTCCAGGCAATGGGCTCCAGCTGCAGAGGACAGGGTACGGCCATCTGGGCAGCCAGCATGCAGGGACGGCCCCGGGCTCTGGGCAGATTCGGGCCCAGGGCCCAAGAGTCTGCGTTTCTCACAGACCCCCAGGCAAGGTCCGCGTGCCCTTGGTCCACAGACTGCGTTGGGAAGAGGGAGGTCTCTGGGTTAGTCGGGAATTGGGTCTGGATCCTGGCTCCGCCTCTTTGCTAGTTTTGGGGGGCTTGGGTCAGTTATCCCACCCCAGAGCCTATGAGACGGGGCTAACCCCAGTCCCTTACACGCTGGGTTGTTGGGGAGACTGAGCTGGGAGTGAAGAGCTTGGCCCAGTGCCTGGGATAAACTAAAGATGGCCACATGCGTGTGCACACGCACACACACACACAAACACACGCTGGCCCCCGTTACTGCAGCTGCAACGGCCCTAAGGCAAAGTCCGCCCTGGCAGACTGAGCTGAGCCGAGCCGCAGCTCAGGCGACCGGGTGCTGCCTCCCCAGCAAGCCCTTCTCCTCCGAGAGGAAGACCAGTGGGATGGAGAAAGCCCAGTCCAGAAAGAGGCTGCCCCGGAGCCAGGGTCTGCGGCTCTGGGCCCCCACGGCATGGCTAACATAGCAACCTAATTAAAGTCGGTCTGCGGGGTGAAGGCACAGAGGTGACCTCCACCTCCCTCCCGCTTGGACAGGGCTCCGGGAAGGAGCTGTGGGAGAAGGGGGCCGGGGAGGAAAGGAGTAAGCCAGAGATCCCCTGCTGACCTCTCTGCTAACCAGGAGCCCAGTCCATCTGCCGCGTTAACGTGGGCAAGAGCACCGCAGAGCCAGAGGAGAGGCCTGTCTCCAGTGACCTTGCCAAAGATGGCAGCTGGGGACAGAGGGCCATGGTAGATGGGTCCCCTGTCAGGACACATGTGACCGGGACAGAGGGGTGTGGCTATAAGGCTTTGGTTACTGATTTGGTTGGCTTGGGGATTCCTTTCAAAATAGACTGCACAAAATTTTTACTTTCTACCAGAGGTCTTGGTGTCCCCACCGTGTCCCAGGTGACCTGACGGTGAGGAGCTGTGATATGAACCATTTGGGGACAGGCCTGCAGGCTCTCAGCTCTTTGCAGACCACGGGGGAGCAGGCCACGGGGGAGAAGACCATGGGGGAGCAGACCACGGGGGAGCAGGCCACGGGGGAGAAGACCATGGGGGAGCAGGCCACGGGGCTTCCGGATGGCTGCCACCCGCTGCAGGGCCTTGCCCCAGCCTTGACAGCAAGGGAATAAAAACTTGGTTCTCTTCTTCCCGCCCTCTCGTGCTGTTCGGGATATGGGGCCAGACACACAAGGCAAACCACCTCCCCGTCCGTGGACGACTGCAAGTACCAACAGGATTCCAGACACCAGGCCACAAAGTGGGCAGCTGCTTCCCTGAACCTAAGCAGGAAGGAGGTTGGGGAAGGGAATGACTTTGTGCCCAAACCTGCCATTTGTTCAACGTTCAATTCTCGTGGCAGACACGCATTCCTGCACCTCTTTTACAGATGAAAAAATGGAGGCAGGGGTAACTTCCCAAGTTCCCAGAGCTAAAACACGGCCAAGGACAGACTCTTCGTCCTTTTCATGGCTCTGAGCCCATGTCCTCTCTGTTACGCATGGTGGCCTGTCCTGTGTCTCCCCTGCTGCGTGGCCAGCCAGACAGTGTGGTCCACAGCAGCGCCACCCCCCGTGTCCCGCCTTCCCCTCCTGCCCAGCATCTCTCACCTGCTCGCCCCAGGCCCCAGGACAGGTCTTCCCAAGGGGAAGGGCAGGGCCCCGCCTCCTGGAGGCCCTGGGGAGGTGGGCATGGGCGGGGGAAGAGTGTGGGAGGAGAGGCCCTGATGAACGACGCGTGTGAGCCATTTCTATTTTGGACGTCCATGAGTCTGTCTGCGCCTCTTTCTGTGCTGCTCAGAGCCATCTCTGATGAAGCCCTCTGACCCCCACGCCGGAAAGTGATGGATGTCCCCAGGAAGGGTGGGCATCGGTCTCCTTTTGCTGCCTGGCGGGCCGGCCCAGCAGAGTCTGGGTCGCCAAGCTCAGACGCCGCTGGGACACTGGCAGGGGAGGAGGAGCAGGGGCTCCACGGCCCCAGGCGTGGGAAGACTTCCCAGTCTCCAACAACAAGGCGCTGCTGGAGAAGGGCCCAGTAGACACTGGGGTGGCGACGTGGGGAGATGAAAAGGGTTCCTGGCACATTCTGGCCTGGCCTCCCCTCACTCTTCTTCAGGAGAGCCACTACCTGAGTGCCCCTGGGGGCCACGGGAGAGCTTCGAGTCGCCATCGGACAGCTGGCTCATCAGACAAATACAGGAGGAGCTGCCCCGCAAGCTGTCCTTGGTACCGAGGGCCACGCCGGCGACTCGGGGTGTGGTGGATTCACTTCTGGGAGGTCTCCCGGGCCTGCAGCAAGCGTGGCCTGGGGCAGCATCACTAACCCGGGTGCCACCAGCCACCTCTGACGGAAGACCTCAGAGCCCTGAGAGGTCAGCAGGCAGGCTGTGGTCATCCCCTGGCCTGCCTCCGTTCCCCTGAGAGGCAGAGGTGGGTTCCTGCCGCACCATCTGTGCCCTGAACAGGCCAACCTACGGGATGGACCGACACGGCCGGAGACACACGTGACGGCTGGCAGCCTCGCCTCTCTGTCCTCAGGAAAAGGAGGAGGGTGGCAGGGTGTGCATCCCTCAGTCCTGCTGACCAGGGGCAAAGGGGAAGTGTGACGCCCACGCAGAATGGTGCCCTGAAGGAACGGGGACCTGGGGACAGAGACGGGTCTGTGCTCGAGTCCTGGCCCTGCCCCTCCCCACTGTCCCTCCAGGTCCCCAGCTATAGGACGGCAACAGGAGCATCTGCTTGCAGGCGGTTAAGAGGATGGATTTAAAATTTTTAGGCCATGGAGATCATTGGAAATATCTGAAACATAGTGGACCTTTAACAAAAGTGGGCTTCCTTCCTTTCTGCAATGTTCTCACTTCCACTAAGAAATAAATATACCTGCAAACAAAACAGTGGCTTGGAAAGAAACTTGCTGAAGGACGGTGACGTTCCCTGGAAATGAAACAGCCTGAGGCTGAGCAGCAGGCAGCTGGCACTGATTCGGGGGGGTCACACGACATCCCTGCCTGCTGCCATGACGTCCAACCCCCTCCTCCCTCAGAGCCCAAAACAGGCTGCGGGAGGACGGTGGTCAGACAGTGGAGCGAAGACATCAAAGACAGAGCTGACCAGCTCCTCAAGACTGCTGTTGATCGGCAGAGAAAACCCAGATCTCCCAGGGCCGGAGATTATAAATAGCAGCGGGTCGGACTCTGCTGTGCACCAGCCAGCAAACGCAGTCCCCGAGAGCCAGCGCACCCTCGGCCTGACCCGAATGTCTTCACGGAAGCTCGCTGGCGGCCTTGGAGCTCCAACTGAGGAACCGACGGTTGTCCTGAGAGGACCTGCCTGTGGGGGACACCAGACTCCTTGTCCCTGAAGGCGGTCACCCACGAGGCTCAGACGCAGGCCCTCCGGCACCCCTAAGGGCCGGCCAGCTGCTCTCTCACTGACCCCGATGGGCTCTCCAACCACCCTGCCTTCCCCTCCTTCCCGACCCACCGTAACACCCAGTCCCTGGAGGGTCCCAGCCTCACAGCTGAGACCTCTCAGACGCCCACCCACTGTCTCACCATGGGCTGGTCCGTCTCACCTTATCACAATCCCCTGGGACCCTCGTCAACAATTGAAACAACCGCCACGGAGGCAGCCCTTCCCCTGAGCCAGGCCCTGTGTGAGCTCTCACCGCAATCGCCTCATTCATCTCAAGTTGCTTCAACACAACATGTTACTATCCCAAGTGCTGCAGACGAGGAAGCTGAAGTTCAAAGTGCTAAAGTAATTTGCCCAAGGTCACCCAGATGTTCGAGATGGACTCTAAAGCCTGGCGTGAGCAGATGGCATCACCCTGCCATCCGTCACGGCCACGCCCCTGCCCCTGCACCCCCTACCCCGGAGAGAGGGGCCGCCTTCTGAACTGGCAGCAGTACTCGGTGCCAACGAAACACATCCGTTGTATGAGGACAGTGAGGGAGGCACCTCCAGTGCGGCTTCCCGCCACCCTTGGTCACCGCCACCTGAGCTCGGTGAGTAGAGAGGACAGATGCCTCCTGGAGAAGAGGACAGTGCTCAGAAGACAAGGGTCTGGACAGCTTCAGGGGCCCCCCGAGTTGCAAGATGAGTCCTGGGGACGACTGTGTGCACGGAGGAGGGAGGTTCTTGGCAGAGCAGAGAGGAAGAGGGAAGAAGGAGAGGAAGGGAGGGCCTTGGAGGAGTGTGTGTTTTCTTTACACTAGCCAGGCCCTAGGGTCTCAGGCTGCCAGAAATGTTCAGAAGAAAACATTAATTCAATACCACGCATTTAATTACAAATGGAATGGAATGTCTTTAAGTGGAAAAGAATAACATTCTCAGAGCTCCAACTGTGGGTGTTTGAAGTGGCAGGAGGGAGACAGAGGGCCAGCTCGGGGTCTTTGAGGGGGCAGGAGGCGCCTCGAGGGCGGGAGCCCGCCTCTGCTGGGGAAGGAGTTCCCCTGGCCCTCAGCCGTCTCACCTCGTGGCTCCGTGGGGCAGGAGGAGCTCGCTTCCCCTCCAGCGCTGCATGAGAGTGTCACCAGGTGCGCGTGCCCCTGGACAGCTACAGGCCCTTTGTGCTGGTCTGCAGCCACCCCAGCCGTGCCCCCGCCTGGACAGAAAGCAGAGCGTGGCCACACTGTCCCAGGAACTGCACTTGCAAAGCAATCCCTACGTGACTTACAGGCTGTGACAACAAGAGGACATCCTGGGTTCGTGTCAAGGATTTCGTACGAGAAGACATTCAGAAGCCAGAAAGCCGACAGAACTCTGCAGGGCTTGGAGGTCTAGACTTTAAGATTTGCCCCAGTCACTAACCAAACGGGGGTCGCAGTGGCGTGAAAAGGGATTCCCGGAGGGATGAGCAGCAGCACCATCAGCCACTGTCACTGTCCCAGGGTGAGGCAGGCTTGGGGTCCTCTAAGTGGAGTTTCTGCTGGCCGGCCCGTGTCCCTCCCCAGGGCTCCTCCTGCTGGACCGGTGTGCCCCCATTGTTCTCAGAATCTGGTGTCTCAGCAAAGGGACTCGGGGGTGAGGGGGGGGCGCTGGCAGCTGCTCAAGCCAAAGCCCAATGTCACATGTGATTGAGTCTGCACACTGGGCCCAGCACAGGGCCCAAGACATGGCAGGTCCTCACTGAATGCTGGACAGACGGACAGACAGACTGACGGATTAGAATGACCGCCGAAGCGCAGCGAGAGACTTCAGCAGAGAGTGTCCCGCAGAGGGAGGGAGAGGGGGCTGAGGGGGCAGCGAAAAGAAGGGAGAGAGTGGTGAGAACGGGAGAGACCCAGAGCGCTCCAACGAGCAGCCCGTCGGTGTGCCAGCTCTGAGACTGCCCCGCACCAGGACCATGCCGCGCCGGCCACTGAGGCCCACACCCCGACCCCGGGCTCCGGCCCGCAGACTCCTGAACAAAGCGCCTCTGTGGTCTGCGTCTGCCGAGGCTCTGCCAGCACGGGTCTCTGCACCAGGGTACGGGCGCGCCCTTAGGCTAGAGGTGGTAGTCAAGGATGGAGACACCGTGTTCCCACCACCCTGAGCAAACAAACGAGGCGCCCTGCTGCTGCTGCTGCTGCTGCTGCTGCTGCTGCAGCTGAAAGCAGTGAACAGGGAGGACCCGCGGAGGACTGTCTGTTCCGGGGTGACTTCCAGCTCACGTTTGCTGACACGGGTTCAGAGAAAGAGGCTCAGGAAGTTCAGACGCGTCCCTGCCCCCCGGTGCTGCTCTCGGAGCTCCCCCACGATGAGCTCAGACCCCGGCAGACACCGTGGGCCCCTGACGTCCTGCACCCACTTCCTCCGCCCCCACGTCGCACCAGCCCTTCCCCTGGCCAGCGGGCCCCTCGGGCTCTCACTGAGCACTGACCGCCCGAGCCAAGAGCAGGGAGCAGAGACGGCCCGAGGGGCGCGTCTGGAATTGAGGACAGAGGTGCTGAAAGACGAAGCTCAGGCCCTGACTGGGAATCTGTCCCTCCGAGGACCTGCCTGGCTCCACCTCCTCCGCCTCTTCTGACCTAGCTGTCCCTTTCAACTTGCTGATGACAAATTCTCACTCGAGATGTCCATGCAAGGGGCTCCTTCTGCATCTCCGTCTCCCCAGGGACCCTTGTCCCTCCAGAGCTGCCGGGGGAAGCTGCCTCGGCCTCTCGGCCCTGGCATCTCTCTCTGCCCCACAAGTCCGTCTGGTGACATCAAACGCAGAGCCTAATGTGTTCGAGGTTGGTCCTTCGGCTCTCAGGCCCTGGGCCAGGACACAGACTGCAGGGCGCCGTGCAGCCACGAGGCTGCAGCTTCACACGGGAAGCCGAGTGGTCTGAAAGCATGCGCACCTGTGAGAACCCCAGGGCGAACCCCAGGGCGGCTGACCACCAGCTCCTGCGGCTGTGACAGAAACCAGGCCCCTCGGGCAGGAGGAGGAGGGATGGGCCTCATGAGACCTGTAGAGTCAGAGGCAACCACATATCCAAATATACAAAAACAAAGACAGAGGGAAGAACGAACAAGAGGGGAGACTTCTTGTGACTCAGCAGTGGTGTTAGAACAAGGGGACTGCGGGCCAGCAGGGCTTTGGGGCGAGGCAGGACTGGGACGCCTTCACATTCGACCGGCCATAGGAGGCGCAGGTCGCAATTCCCTAAACTGGCCTCGAGCCTTGGTGTTTTCACGCACGAAGTAAGAAAACTTCTGTCTCACTGAACTGTCGTGAGGAGTCGTGGGGTTACCGTATTTTGCCGTGTATAGTATGCACCCATGTTTTGTGTGTGTTATACATGGGACTGTTACGCCCCATTATACATGGGTATATAATCATTATACCCATGTGTACTCCCCAGTTTCTCCTCAAAAATCTGGGCAAAAATGTGCACAGTGCACTCGGTAAAATATGTGTGTGTGCAGGGACGCATCTGAAGCACACCAAGTGACCTAGTGGCTGCAAAGGTTCGTGGGGGAACACGCCAGGTCCCTCCTCCCACCTGCCCACGACTCCGACCTGGGACGAGCCTCCCTGATGGCAGCACCTCTCTGAGCCTCGGTTCCTCACCTGTGAAATGGGGATTTTTTAAAAGCACCTATGACACGCCATTGTGGTGTCTTTAAAGGAGATTAAGTGTTACAAGCTCAGGAGAGCTCGAGGGCACTCAGTGGGTGTGCGGTACCCACTAGCTTGGTATCAGTGCCCTGGGAATCATCGCTGGTCCTAGGTCTCAGTCTCTCCTCTCCGTGCCGGTACGAGAGAGCTCCGGGTCACTTGGCCCAAATCCCTGGGCTTCTTCCCCACAAAGACCACACAGAAACACATAGAACAGGGATGGCAGAGGGGTACCTGGTCACTCGCTGTCCCCTGAGCCCACCGCAGGAGTTCACCCCACCTTCCTCCACC
>PVKM010042705.1:0-12934 GCA_004027735.1 Carollia perspicillata
TATTTTACAGATAAGAAAATGGAAGCCTAGAAAGGTTCAAGATTATATGCTCAGTGAGTGTCAAGCCTGAGACTAGAACTCAGCTGCCCAACTCCAGAGCCTGTGTTCCTGATCACTAAATGAGGCTGCCCCTCTGCAGGCTTCTCAGTGGGGGAGCTCAGCCAAGGAAGTACTATGACCCATGAGTGAGCCAGGCCCCTCCATGCTGCCTGTGCATTACCAGCCAACTTACTCACTGGGCTCCTGTTCTGTTGTTTCCGGAGTTCTGTTTTTCTAATAGAATGAATGAATACCTACAGTAATGCAACTTTCCTCTTACTTCATGGAAAGCCCAGGGTGTATTAACAAAATGCAACCTAAATATGAAATTACTGTAAAAGGAACAATGATAGTATCTCACTGTTCTCTATTCCTTCCAGTGTTTGCAGGGTCACTGCATGGACATATGCAATCTTCCTGTATCTTCCTGAGAACACTCAGAGGTTGGCAGGGTAGAGGTCGAGGTGGCTTCACTCTGTGTCAGTAGCTTAGAGGTTAAGGACTTGTATTTTGCAAGCAAATGGAAGCAAATTCAAATTACAACTTGCCTACCTACCAGTGTGGACCTTGAGCAAGTAACGTAACTTCTTAGAGCTTTAGTTTCTTTATCTATAAAATGGACATAATAGCCTTTTGGAGGGTTATTTAAGGGATCAACAAGATAAAGTAAAGACATTTTAGTGTTATGCTAGTCAAGAGCAGACACTCCATAAACCTTGACCAGCTGTATGTCATGCACATTTTTATATTGAATTAATACCAATTATTGAATCCTGTGTATCCTCTGTCATCCCCAATAGTTGGTATAACCCTATATTAATAATAATAATAGCATAAAGTCACCAGTTCTATTACTTGGACAACAACAACAATAAAAATAATCAATATCATTTTAGCATCCAATCTCTGAACTAAATATATAATTTTAGGAGACAAATTACTGACTCCAAAGTATAAGATAATCATCATAACAACTATCATTTACTAAGCCTCTGCTCTGTGGGAGGCATTTTATTATGAGTTTAAATATGGTAGCTCATCAATTCTCACAATCAACTTGCCAGCTAGTCACCATTTTCCTGCTGATGAAGAGACTGAAGCTCAGTGAGCTTATGTAACTTGCTTAAGCTGAACAGCCAGTAAGTAGCAAAACTAAACCTGTTTAGTTTGTCAAACTAAAATGCCAAAGCTATTATGCTACCAATTACCCTAATGTGGCTTTTGTGGTCTCTTAAAATAAAGAACGTTTCTTTATTACCAATGGGAAGTAGCCTTAAAGAGTAAGCTAAAGAAGGAGTGGATAGTGTTTAGTCACCAAAGTCACTAGTTAGAAGAGGTTGTGCAGTAAACCCTAAAAGAAAGAAAAGTTGTTGACCATTGTTGCCCCTCCTTATTTTTAAAAGCCTCTTCAGGCTGTTCCTCTATGCACAATTCATTTAGCATTTAGCTTATTCCAATTAATCCCTCTTGTGTGGTAGATTAAGTCAATTCCAAATCTTTGCTTTGATATATTTTTCAATCATATCTCGATAATGGAATATTAGTCCCATTTCTGCAGCATCCAAACCATTTTTGCTTGTCTTTGATCATCTGGACCATTGGCAAGTGTGCCCAAAATGTCTCTTATCTCAGAAGAAAGAGAAGCTGCTGCAGATGGTATTTGAGAGTCCAGCTCAGTCCCACTTTTCAGTGCGTGGTGCTAAGCTTATCTCTGCAAGGGACAAGATTTACAAAGAGGAGGGGAAGAACCCAAGAACTTGTGTTAGAAGTATATGGTTCAAGCCTAAAACACAAGGAAGCAGAGATATAGCAACAGTTCCTCATGCAGAACCATTTTTCTTACTAAAGAAGGCTAAAACCATTGACACATAGATCTACGTAGTTAGGAATCTGAAAACCTCATTCTAGTTTTTATTTGCCTCTCTTTTTGATCTCCATGTAGGTGCTTTCAAGAAACAAAGCACATGTATTCTCTCCAACAGGATAAAGTCCTCCCATATCCTGTCTTCATCACTCCCTAATCATTTGTCTTTGCTAGTTATTTAGCCACTAAGGCTGTTGTGGAGATTCAGAAAGAAAATGTTTAGAAAGTGCTTGGCTCATAAGGAATACAAATGTTTTAACTGCTATCATCATCATCATCATCGTTGTTGTAATAATTAAGAAAAAGTTTATCTGAAGCAGCAGATCAAATGATTAAATTTTACGTGCCCTCACTCCCTCTTTGTCTATATAGATATAGCCTAAAGAAAAAGGAAAATGAAAACCATTAAAACTAGGCAATTGTCATTATTCTGGTAGCTTTAAATTTTTAAAGTACATCATGTTATTCCCCCTTTTCAGCAGTTAAATCCTTGGCTGAGGCACTTCTATATTCATGTTTAGGCTCACTCAGACTAAATATGTTTCCACTGTGAATAGAATTAAATGGCATGTGAAAATTCATCTCTCGTTTTCCTATTAGTTATATAACGTGACATTTTTACAGAGTGAGGGCTGGAATTTTTCTTTTACATTTCACTTTGCACATTTCAAAATTGCACAAACGGCATGAGATTTATGCCTTAACTGTAAAGGCTTTAATGGTTCATAATATGTAATATTTCTCAGCAACAGGATTTTAAGTTCCATCAGAAAAGGCCTGGAAATGTCTGTCTTCCCTTTGTCTAGAGGCTGATACAATTTTCTGCATTCAAAGAGTCTTGACTAATGTTTATATGCCGAATTCTTAAGCTGAATAGCTGAATACCTGAATAAATAACTCATTCCATTACTGAATAATTGGGGTCTTAGCACCTAGTTAGGCAGAGCTAAAAAAAAAATCCAGACTTACTATGATTCTTTGTAGGGGCTGGACAGTGTAGCACCATGCTGGTGTATTATTGTCATTCTTAGTAACATTAGCCTCATATTCCGGCCCCTACTGCCTCCCAGGCATGTGCTAGAAGTTTATGTATATTATCTCATTTAGTCTTCACTGGAACTCTGTGCGGTTGTCAGTGTTGTATCCATTATACAGGTGAGAAAACTAAATCTCAAAAAGAAGTGACCTCTGAGGTCACCCAGCTGGTAGGTGCTCAGGCTAGCGTGCTAAACAAGGCCTGCCTGACTTTGAAACCCACATTCTTTCCAGGAGTGTTGCAGCCCATCTGCCTGTGTCTGCTGCACCTTTTCTGCACCATGTTTGAGATCTAAAAGATCTCAAGGAGTACAGAAAGGCTAAAAATATCCACCTATCTACTCTTTGACCTGCCTGGGGAATGGCTTCATGAGTCACAGCTCACAGTGTGTGCCAGAAAATATCATTAAATTCCCATCTGTCCCCAGGAACAATCAAGTCTGAAGACATACTTGATCTTTGAAAAAGCTCCGTACAGACCTGAATGGAAAGACATTTAATTTGCAAACCCAAGCCTGAGGTTCTATAAGATCAAAGGAAGAGGGAGTTCCCTGGTGGGTTGAAGATGCATTAAATGCATGCAGAGGAAAGTGTAGCTCCTTCTTCCTTTTGTCTTGTTTTTTGGGTCAAGGACCAGTTTTTGCAAAGATACATTGTGGAAACTCAAATGGGAGGCATCGTCCATGAATGAGGCTGCTGAGTTGGATGTGTGACTCACGGTGCCTTCTGCATTTTAATTAGGAAGTTTGGAGCTTCTGACCATTTCTTCCTCTGTGCTCCGCTTACTTAAAGTTTGCTGGTCTCCGGAGGTTCAGCTCCCAGTGCCCTGAGGGGAAGCTGTCTGTGTGAGAAGTCCCAGAGCTAACAGAAGAGTCACCAGATTGTTATTCAGCCCTAGGATGGCCTGGCCTCCCAAGACCTTGCCACTGTCCCCACAGTTTACCACTGGGGAGCTTCTCACTGCCACAGACACAGAGACAGTACTTCTATATTCTGGCCTTCCATAGAACACGGCAGAGCATTGAATGAGGTGTCCTCTCTGCATTTCACCACAAGAGCCACAGCAGCTATGTCATGAGTTAGAGCACCAACAGGTGATGAACCTTTCTTCCATGCCAGGCTGGAAATGAAAGTGAAATTGTTACGGAAAAAACCGGAAAAAACGAACTCTTACACGGTATGGGGTGACGGAGTAAGCCTTTATTACACGCGTGGGCCCAGAGGAGACAGCTTCCAAATTCTGGGCACTGAGGAGGGGTCAGGTGAGTGGTTAAATACCTTCGCAACAAAGTGGGGAGGGGAGAGATCTCGTGATACAAGCAGGAGATACGTAATTGTGAAAGCCAAGTACATAAGAAAGCAAGGGAAATGGTCCCGGACCCAGGACAAAGGCACAGCAGGAGAGCATCCCCGGGCCTGGGGCAGGGAATCAATTAACTAGCCAACAGGTGATAGTCTGGAGCCAGGAAGCCAGCAGGGAGCCACCGGGGGCTGATGCAGAGTGCCAGCTTCAATCTCCAAGTACACTTTTAAATTTCTACTACAAAATGACTCGTGAAATTAACTCATTGCATCCCTTCAACATGCCTCTGCAGTAGATTTTATTGCCATTCTTATTGTATGCTGGAGAAAACGAGGCACAAAGGCTCATACATTTCCCAGTGGTAGAACAGCTAGTAAGACATCTCTCCATTGACCTAATCAGCTATCCATTGATATCCCAAACTGTAGCACAAACACACACAGAACCCAAACTAGATCATCTTCTTCCCCACTAGTGGCCATCCAAAGTTAACACAGAAAACCAAAGAAAGCAAACCAAGAAGAATGCTTTTGTGGTACACTTCCAAATCATTTAATTATTAGCAAAGTCTTACTCAGAATTCTCTGAGTGATGGAAATATTCTGGGGGGAAGGTTATGTTCTATATGTTTGTAGGGTTTGGGGTTATACTGGTATGTGAATTTCTCAAAACTCGGCAAATGTATAGTAACTATTTTTGTACTTTACAATACATTAAGTTTTATATCAAAAGAAAAAACTGAACAAATACTGAAATTTAGTTAATGACATGCATACTGAAGTCTTTAGGAAGATGTTGTCTAATTTTTGTAATTTACTTTAAACATGTGAGATTGAAATGGTCTGATGACTGGATAGAGAGATGGATAAATTAAAGCAAATGTAGCATTTAATGTTGATGGTCTGTGGGTGGTCATATGGGTGTTAACTGTAAATTTTTTTTAACTTATCTGTGGGTTTGAAAATTGTTATAATACTGGGAAACAAAGCCTGGGATTCCTACTGGTAGGTTTAAATGTGGGCAAAGCATCACCTACCTCTGTCACCATTGTGTTGACTTACAATTCCATAAAGGAGGTTCACAATATGGAGTTGAAGAATATTAATCTGTAGCTAAGTGTAAAGAAGTGACTACATGTGACTCTCATTGATTTGCTGTAAACTCACAATAAAGGACTCTCATGTTTTATACCTTAAAGCCATTTCTGAAGTTTTTACTTAAAATAAGAGAATTATAGGTTATGGTAGAATAGTTATTGTAGATTGCTCTAGTCACTTCACCTTCTTGGTTTGCACTTCTCCCAGCCAAGGATGCTATTATATACTCTATCTACATTTTAGATTTCCTAGTTTTTTTTTAAAAAGGAAAATGCCCCCTATTAGGAGAACTATGTAAAGTCAGATAAATGAGAGATGGGAGATACCAGTTTCCTTAATTCTCTGTCTTGGATACATTGATGTGTACAAGGTCTGTCCAGAAAGTATCCAGCCATGCAATAAGAAAAATAGACTTTTATTCATGATATAAGAGTCATTGTACATAGGACAATGATGCCTCAGTCCCCTTCCAAGTAGGAACCTTGATACCTCATGCAGTTCTTACAGCTTCTCTCCCAATGTTGAAAACACTCTGCAAAATCCTTTGTTGGAATCACCAGCAGCTGCTCTATCATATTTTCCTGAATCTCATTGGTGATCTGAAATCTCTTCCCTTTCAAAGATGATTTTAATTTTGGGAGAAGCCAGAAGTCACAGGATGCCACATCTACACTGTAGAAGGGCTGAGTCATCTGGGTGATTTGATGTTTCTCAAAAAAACTCTGCACGAGACAATGTGATACATGAGCGGGATTGTTGTCGTGACAAAAACGCCAGCCACCGGTTGCCCATAGCTGCAGCTGTTTCTGTTGTATTGTATCTCTCAGCCTATGAAGAACAGTGAGGTAGTACTCCTTATTAATTGTTGGGCCTGGAGGGGCAAACTTGTGATGGACAAACCTTCCCAATCAAGTAACCCAGTTAACATGGTCTTGGTTTTGCTACAACTTGGAAATG
This sequence comes from Carollia perspicillata, assembly GCA_004027735.1. Lineage (NCBI taxonomy): Eukaryota > Metazoa > Chordata > Mammalia > Chiroptera > Phyllostomidae > Carollia > Carollia perspicillata. The sequence continues at coordinate 6,296 of PVKM010042705.1, forward strand.
TCTGTGTCGCCCTTTTATTTCTGCTGCACTCATTGCATCATCCTCAAAAGCCTTCTGAATCATCCAACTAGTTTCCACAGAGGCATGTTCAAGCTTAATGCAAAATTTGATGCAGATTCTTTGCTGTTCTGGCTCAGTCATCTTGAATGCAGTAGCCACACTGTACATGTATTCATTCAATGGTGTCTACCACCCCCACTGACTAGTATAGTGAAGTTGTCATTGTTCACCCATGTGCATTCCAGTCCACTCTCCTTGGCTGTCAGTTTATACTGACATCACGCAAACCTTTCTCATAATATTAACAATGGCTAGAATTTTGCTGGACAGACCTCATATATACACACACAAAGGGTTCTATCAAGTCTATCCCATGACCAGTTTCTTTCAAAGGAGGAATAGAGGTGAGATACCTAGTGTAAGGATTATGCAAAAATATGCTAATCAGGAAAGCAGAGTTCTATGTAAATTTTCTGTTCTAAGGTAGCTAGTGTCACAGCAAGGCATTGTTGAGAAAGGAATAAGGTTCTTCTCCTGTATTTTCAGGGGAAAAACAATTATTCTGTGTAATAGCAATCTAACAATTCTTAATTTAAGATCCTGGCTATCTACTCCTTAACAGTAAGTTCAGTGTGGCCCTGATAAGGAGGGCTAATGCAATCTTCTTCTCTCTTGATGGCACTAAAATCCACAATACTGCCAAGAAAAGCATTTTCTTCATGCCAATTAGCACTCAGTCCTTTAAATATGTCTATTATTCAACAGTCACATCCACAGAGATTTCTCCTTACAAAAGATCTTTTGGGAGGAACACTCATTTGCAAGCTGCTGACCAATTCATCAGATTGGATATAAAATGTCATGGCACCAGGTACTTTGGTCCCATGGGTCTGCCAAGTGGAGAACTCCAAAGTTTTTTAAGACTCTAAGAGTTTCCTTCAAGAAGCCCTGGCTGGTGTCACTCAGTGGATTGAATGCTGGCCTGTGAACCAAAGGGTTGCTGGTTTGATTCCCAGTCAGGGCACATGCCTGGGGTGTGAGTCAGGGCCCCTGTAAGAGGTGTGAGAGAGGCAACCACACACTGACATTTCTTTCCTTCTCTTTCTCCCTTTCTTCCCCTCTCTCTAAAAATAAGTAAATAAATAAAATTTTTAAAATATTATTAAAAGAAAAAAATTTTTTTTAAGTTTCCTTCAAGAGTGGCCATCTTGACAAGTGAAGAAGAAAAGTATCACTGTATAAAAAGCTAAACAATTCTCCTCTAAGTGGTATTGCCTTAAAGCATCAATTGTACTGAGTTAACTTTTTAGGTGCTTATTTAATCTATCCATTTTAATTTTACTTTCAGTTTCTTAAAGAAATATTATTACTTTTAATCATAATTATAAAAATTAGCAGTGATTTTTTTTCTCTTATTCCCATTAAAGGATACAAATTAACTGTATATATACAGTTTTTGGCCAAAGCAGCCATTTTTAGTTTAAAAATAGAACCAATATCTATATCTAATATGTACTCTCAGAACAAAAGTTGACTGATGGCTGGAAATACAGTGAGTCACATAAGATACCAAGTCTTTTCATATCTCAGGGATTGAGTGAAGACAGCCCAGTGAATTTTCTGCTGCAAATAATGCCCCATTTAGAGTCTTTTAAATACTTTTCAAAATTCATTGATTTGCTTATGGATAATAAACCTCCTTTACATTTCTGCTCTTATTCATTATAATGTTGACAAAGTCTTGTATTCATCTATCCATTCAGTTATTCATTTTGCAAGAATTTACTGATCGCTCAGTATGCTAAGCTCTGTGCCAGTAAATGGGGGTTTAAAAATACATAAGACAGCGCTGGCTGGTGTGGCTCAGTTGGTGGGTTATCATCCTGCAAACCAGGTCACAGTTTGAATCCCAGTCAGGGCACATGTCTGGGTTGCAAGTTCAGTCCTCAGTCAGGGGGTTGTGCAAGAGGCAAGTGATGGATGTTGCTCTCTCACATAAATGTTTCTATCCCTCTCTTTCTCCTCCTTTTCCTCTCTCTGGAATCAATAAAAATGCATAAGACATCACCCCTGTCTCCAAGGAGCTTATATTCTAATTTTGGAAGTGACACATGAACAGTTAACTATAATAAAATATGAGATTTATAAATTTTATGTGGCATTTTATGTTTTTCAACATCTTTTAAGGCAGCCAAGGAAGCAATTTTTAGTGTAACTTTATAAGATTATAATACACTGAGGCCCGAAGTATGACTTTTCCAAAGTCACATAGCTAGTTAGCTAAAATTGGAAGTAAAACTCAGGCCTTTTCTTTGCTAACCAAGGCCTTTTTCTTTCAAAGCTCACTGTCTATATTTAGTGATTATGCTTACTGCTTTAGTTAAATTTGTATATCTACTTTGTGCTTAAAAAAGAATCCAAATCACTTTTGCTTCAAGAAAAGAGCTGACTTTCCTAATTGCAAGTTTAACCAAGTACTAGAGTATGTATACTTTGTGTATAGATCATTACCAATTAAAGTTTGTAGAAGCAGCTGATGTAGCTAATCTTGCAGGAAATAACGTAAAAAGATTGAAGCTACCCTGCTTTGAGTACTCATATATATCTGCCAAGGAAAGTAGCCAATTTGTCTTGAAAGAAAGAGTCCACAATGGCATCTAGGGTCTAGGAGATACTAATTTCTCATTTTCTCAACACTTATGAAGACATCCCCAGGGTGAAAACTCTCCAGGTCCAATATCTACAACAGAGGTTGACGAACTAAATCCTGCAAAACAAATCCAGCCAGTCTTAAGTTTTATAAACAAAGTTTCATTCCAAATAGCCATGTTCATTTGTTCACAGATTGTCTTTAAGTAGTTGTGTAGTTGTGAGTAGTTGTGTAGTTGTGACAGAACTACAGTTGTGAGTAGTTGTGACAGAAATCGCATGGCCCACAAAACCCAAAATGTTTACTGTCTGACCCCATACATAATAAGGTTTTCAAGTTCTACTCTAGAGTAAAAAGTTTGCTCAACGTTCACACTGAACAAGTGAGTGTAAGCTGGTGTATACTTTCTGGAAAACCATCTGGCTATTCTTGTTAAGGAAGTAAAAATACACGTGCTCTTTAGGGCAGAAACTCCTCTTCTGTACCACATAGTCCTGGCTGGCCAGTGGTGGGGTGGATCAATTACTGCTGAACACTTACTGCATACCAGGCATGGTACTAAGCATGTTGCAGGTACAGTCTCATTTTAGTCTCTAAACTCAGTAAGGTGTGTATACTAATGAGAAAACTCAGTTTGACCAAGTTTCATTTCCCAAGGTCGCATCCTTAGTAAATTAAAGAGTGTTTTTGTATCTTGATTCTAAAGCCAAATGATCTTAAACCCCCTATATCACCATCTATGGATAAAAAGAGGGGTGTAATTGTTATCAATTGCTGTGTGACAAATAATCCTATATTCAGTGGTATGACTAACCACTTATGGAGAGTAGAATGGGAATGGCTCATCTCTGCTTCACAGTGACACCAACTATTTTTCTCAAGTGGCTGGAGATGTCTGGGAAGGGCTTCCTCATTACCGTACCCCTGGGGGTGTTGGTTCTGGTTGTGTGCTTGCTTCCTTGTTTTTTTTTCTTGCATTTGCTTCTGTTGGGGCTCCAGTTTCTAAGATGGCATTACTGACATGTTTGATGCCTGAGCTGGGATAGTTGGAAGAGCTGAGGCTAGCTGAGCCTGCCCCTCTTCTCACACAGCCTCCCTACATGGCTAGCTTGGGCTAATGGGGCAGTTACAGGGTAGTCAGACCTCTTACATGGCTATTGGGTTCCCCCAAAGGGAGCATTGCAAGAGACAGGAAGTGGACTCTGCCTGTTTCTTAAAGTTTGTGCAAGAAACTGGTCCAGCATCATTTCCACTGTATTCTGCTAATCAAAGTGGTCACAGAGCCCACTCAGACTGAGTGAGTAGGGGGGAGTAGACCCAGAGAATTGGCAATCATCTTTAATTTGTCAAGGAGTTTCCCACAGAAAGTACATTTTGGAAGCGTTGATTATATTATCATCTCTGGTGATTCACAATGTACATTTGTCTAGTAAACACTGTAAGAACCCCAGAATGAACAAAGAATGGCTGAATGTATTTAGCCATAGAATCTTGTTTTTCTATTACAACTGTTAATATCCTATAGCACTCACTTTAGAAAATCTTTTAAGAACATACTCTGAAATAGGATAGTTTTATGCACAAAAAAGTCTTTGCACTAGTATTTGTAATATGTAAATGTTGCACACAACTCTAGGTTAACTATTCGATACCAGACAAGTAGTTAGATAAATAATATTTCTATAATAGAATATTATCTCAGCATTAAAATTATGTGTACAGATAATTTTCCTATCTAAAATTATGTTTATATGGCAAATGCTTATGCTATATTTTGTTCTGTTTTATCTTTTTAAAAATTTTTATTGAATTTATTGGGGTGACATTGATTAATAAAATCATTTGGGTTTCAGGGGTATGATTTATAATATATCATCTGTATATTGTATTGTGTGTTCACCACCCCGAGTCAAGTCTCCTTATATTACCATTAAACCTCCTCTTTACCCTCCCCTACCTCCCCCCATCCCCTTTCCTCTGGTAATCACCATACTATTGTCTCTGTCTATAAAGGTTTTTGCTTTATTTTGCTTAACCCCTTCACCTTTTTTTCAGCCAGCCCTCTAACCCCACTTCTTTGTTAGCTGTCAGTTTGTCTCTGTATCTATGAGTCTATTTCTATTTTGTTTGTTGGTTTCACATGTGTTTGTTTGTTTCACATGTAAGTGAAATCATGTGGTATTCATCTTTCTGTGGGTGGTTTATTTCACTGAGCATAATACTCTCCAGGCCCATCCATGATGTTGTAAATGGTAAGATTTTCTTCTTTTTTACAGCTAAGTAGTATTCCATTGTGTACATGTACCACAGCTTTTTTATCTGCTCTTCCACTGACAGGCACTTGGGCTGCTTCCATATCTTCATGATTGTTAATATAACTGCAATAAACATAGGGGTGCATATACTCTTTCAAATTAGTGTTTGGGGTTTCTTTGGGTATATTTCCAGAAGTGAAATTGTTGAGTCATAAGGCAGTTCTGTTTTTATTTTGAGGTAATTGTAGGTTCATATGCAGTTGTAAAAAATAATAAAGAAAGAGCCTGTATACCTTCACCCAGTTCCCCCACTGGCAACATCCTGCACAACTGCAGTACAATATCAAAACCAAGAAGTTGATATTAATACTATACACTGACCTTACTCAGGTTTCACTAGTTTTGCATGCATACACATGCATGTTTAATTCTGTGCAGTTTTCTAATGTGTTTACATTCATGTAACCACCACCACCACAGTGCAGGTTCAGAACAACAGTTCCATCATCGGGATCCCTCAAGCTACCCAATATGTTACCTTTTAAGACTGGCTTTTTTTCACTCAGCATCATTCTCTTGAGAGTCATTCAGTTTTTATGTGTATAAATGGTTCTTCCTTTTTATTGCTGAGTAATATTCTGTGACATGGATGTACCACAATTTGTTTAACCATTCAGTCAGTGAAGAATATCTGTGGTGTTTCCAGCTTTTGGCTGTTACAAATAAAGCTGCTATGAATATTTATATACAAGTGTTTATATGAATACAAATTTTTATTTCTTATAATATATAATAAGTGCTCCAAAGTAGAGCTACTAGGTTGTATATTTATATTTTAAAGGCAAGCTACCTGACAGAATTATATGTGCAAACTATGTAAAAATGTATAGTAAGATACTGGAAGCAAATATATCCAAAACATTAACAGTGGTTACTGCTTGCTCACAAATTGACAAAATAATTTTAGAACATTTTTATACTTTTCTAATTACCAGGTATTTACTAACAAACATAAAATATTTTCAGACTTTGAGGAAAGGTTTTTAAAAAAAGCAAGAAAGAAATGCAGATAAGACTGAGAGAAAAAATAATGAAATACTTTCCTATTTCTGAATAATGAGACTAGATCACTGTAATCTTCTTTACAATGTTAAGGATTTCCCAAAATTTGTTTAATGAGCATTTATTATCCTTAAAATTAGGAAAATATGTTGTCTGTTTTAAGTGTTGAAATAGTTGTTGTAGACTCTATTCAGATTTTAATCTCTGTTTTTCTATAGGTCCGTATCTGCTTATAATAATTTTCAGAATCTGATATTTATATGTATGCTTTTATTATCTACTATTGTGTCTTGAAACTGATTTTTATACAAATTTTGTTAATATTTCTTCTGTTTTGGGGGACATCTTATGGTACCTATTATTCTTCTCAATTCTCCACATCAAGCCAGAAGTAAACTTCAGATCTATTGAAAATTAATTACAGTGGTTTGGTCCAAACTTCTGCCCCATAACATTGATTAAAAAAATTGAATCTTCCCAAAGATTCAAACACAGGATGTCTCTCTTCGTCTATAGAGTTAAATAAGCTAAAAAATAAATTAGAAGCTGATAACTGCCTTTCAGGTCTTTTTCTGTCATTTTCCTCTCCCCATTGTCCACCTGTTTCTCTATTGCTACTGTATGAACAGGTCAGCCTCTTTACTTAGGACCCTGTCACCAGACCATCTAGTG
>PVKM010042706.1:0-12731 GCA_004027735.1 Carollia perspicillata
AAAAAAAGATCCTTGGCAGGGACAGACTGTTGAATAAATAGAGTATATGTAATTGGAGAAAGTATGTTACAGGCGATTCTCCCTCCAGATGCCAAACCATGACAGTTCTCTATTTGGAGTCCTTTGGGTGGTGCATGCGATAGATATACAACCCAGGAAACCTAAGCTTAGAACTGTTCCAAACATGACCTTTCCTGGGAGAAATAAAAATTTTTAAGAGTTTATATTTTCACAAGGAAAGATATTGAGACCTAGTGTTAAGAAAACTTAACATTCCTATTGTTAGGAGAAAAATGTTAGAAAAAGTTTTACAAAATAAATTCTATATAATATCTAGAAATATCACAGGAGAATCGATAACTAGGAACTGGGAATACAACTCTAGATATTTACATAGGACTGTTTAATGGCATTTTGAAAATCTTAAATTTACTATGTTATAAAAATGCATCTCATGTGTTATAGATGAACATTATATATCTTCTATTTGGTTAAGTTTTGCCTAAGAAAAACATAAAATTTTGGTTTTTCCACCAAAAGCAAACCCTGGTCTTCAAGGGTTGCATCTCTACAGCATTGTGGCCAGAGGAAGGTGGCAAATGTTCAGTTAATGCTGAACCTCCTAGCATGTGAGCACATTTGGGATACCGACAGTGTTAGGGACTGAAGGAATGTTGACATTGTCCTAAACAATGTTTTCTGTATTCTAAAAGTCATTGCATTGAGGGCAAAATCAGCTCTGTCGGGTCCTCGTATACTACTGCTTATTATTTTGCCTGTGCTATTTCGCTAGGGAAATAAACCTGATTAGTCTGATAAATTATTCTTCACAAGGGCATGATGATTTTTTTTTACTTAATCACCCATAATTTTATTACAGCTTGCAGATTGATTTTTTTTGTTTTATGATTTGCACAAGTATATTTTCAAGCATGAAATTTTAGAAAACTATCCTTATAATTTGGGGGATTATTACTTTAGTTACTTCTTTCCACATGAACTTGCACTTTTAGAAAATGCAATATAATTGCTCTTTTCCAATCTTCTCATCTTAAAAATCTTTCATGAATTTTAATAAATGATAAATAATGTTTCTGTGATTATTTTAGGCAATTCCTTAGGGCAGTTGAGGCCTTGGCATAGTATGTAAAATTTACTATTTACCATGACATATCTTTATTAGAGTTTGCTTATATTTTAGTAATTGATTTTAATTCTGCTGCCTTTTAGCAGGCATAAAAATATGCAACAATGTATTAATAGCTAAATAAGAGATTTCTGCTTTCTCTTTGGGATATAGAAATCTGTAAGGGCCCTTATTCTCACCTTTAAAACAACAACAACAAAAAGCATAATCTGCAAATTCACATTTTTTCTTGAACATAACAGAGAGATGAGATCAATAACCTTGAAACTTAAAACAGAACATGAGCACTTGCTTGTCTGGAATAGATGCCACCAGTCAGTGGTAATGTACTTGTGGAATCTGAAAAAAGCCAAACTGGTAAAAACAGGGAATCAAATTGTGGTTACCACAATTTGCTAAGAGCTGGGAGGATAGGAGAGATGTTTTTTAAGAGATGTATAAATTTGAAATGGGTAGTAAATAAGTCCTAGAGTTCTAATAATGCACAGTATAGAGAATGTAGATAACTCTATTGTATAATAATCATCAAATTTTCTAAGAGACTAGATCTTAGTTATTTCAACCACTAAAAAGAAAGGATAATTATGTGATACAATGACAATCATATTACACTGTATAAATGTATCAAATCAATAAGCTGTACACTTTAAATGTGTACAATGTTATACGTCAAATATATTTCAATAAAAATAAATTATACAAATAATTTAGCTAAGCTCATTATTTAACTAAAAAGGCAATGTGTGCTACAAGGGGAAAGAATATGGTATCCCCAGAGGCTGCAGATGTAAAGGGAGTTTGCACTCACCTACAGGCTTTTCTCCATGGACCTCAATCTCAGTGGATGCTCAAAACCAAAAAACAAAAATACAAATAACTCTCCCCCAAAAAAATTTCACAAGATTAATTTCTAGAGTCCTCAGAAAGCATCACTTCTAGCTCAGGCTTAGTTATGGGTATAGTAGCCACTTCTGGAAAGGTAAGAAATACCTCCAGCATTCTCCCCTCACTCCCCTTTCCTTAATAGAATAAAAACCTTAAATTGCTAAGGGAAAGACAAACTGTGACGTTTAGGGTTCCAGCTGAAAACACAGTGAAGCTGGGAAAATAAAGCAGAAAAAGCAAGAGTATCTCCTAGTCCCAGAACTACAGCTGGAGGAAGATAATGAAATACTGTGAAGGCCATCATCTCTAGACCCAGGGACACAAAGTCTAGTTAGGATTGAGGATCAATCAAAACAACAGAGAATATATACCATGGTCTTGTTCCCCACCAACCAGGCTAAGAAGCTTCCAATAACAAGGAACAGTGGAATACTGCAGGGTGAGTAAAAGAGCATGAGAAGAGACTTTCTCTGAGTTACAGAGCAAAGGAAAGCCTCAGGTTGAGGGTAGAGGAGCTATGGAGGAAAAGCCCTCTATCCAACTAGTTCCTACCCAAAACACAAGATAATAGTAGAGGAATTTGAAGTCTGTAGTGCAGAGAACAACCTTGGTAACAGCAAATTCTAACCCAGCTCAACTCCTAAGTAGGTTGATTCAAACTAGCAGGACAGTCACTCTCATTTAAGGCCAAAATTATTTGTTCAGTGTCTAATGTCCTACACAAGATGTTCACCTTTAAACAAAATTTGTGAGACATACAGAAAGGCACAATAAAATGGACATGATGCCAAAGTACAAGAATTCAATGGAACCAATGATATGACCAGATAATAAAATGAAAGGTAGATAATTTAAAATAACTATTATTATTTTAAAGATGAATGTACAGTGTGAATAATATGCACATCAAATAGGTAGTTTTAGCAGAGCTGGAAATTGTAAGAAAGAATCAAACAGAAATGTTAGAAATGAAAATACAGTGATGAAAATGAAAAATGCCTTTGATGGGCTCATCAGTATGCTTGGTACAGCTGAGGTAAGAACTATTGCACTTGAATGTAGGTCCACAGAAATTAGTCAGACTAAAAAACAAAGAGGGAAAAAAGTTTAAAAATGGAAAAAATCAGAGCCAAACAAGAGTTATGATACAATATCAATTAGTGTATTTGTAATCCCAGAAGAAATTGTTTTACATATGTGTAATTGAAATCCCAGATGGAGAAGAAAGAGAGAACAGGAACAAAGAAATTTTTGAAGAAGAGTAATGGCAAAGAGTTTTCAACAATTAATAAGGAAAATATTGAGAATTTGGTTAAAAAATCAGTGACAGACACCACAACACAAATTTAAGAAGCTCAGAGAACAAATTAACATACATATAAACATATATAAGAGGCAAATCATGTTTAAACTGCCAGACACTAAAGGCAAAATAGAAATCTTGAAGATGCCCTAGCCAGTGTGTCTCAGTTGGTTAGAGCATCTCCCTGTAAATTGAAAGGTTATGGGTTCGATTCCCTGTGAGGGCACATATCTAGGTTGCAGGTTCAGTCCCTGGCGCACACTCTCTCTCTCTCTCTCTCTCTCTCTCTCTCTCTCTAAAATGAATAAGCATGTCTTTGGATGAGGATTAAATTTTTAAAAAGTCTTGAAGGCCTCCAAAGGAAAAGACAACAATATATATCAGACTTCTCATCAGAAACTAAGCAAGCCAGAAGACAAGAAGTGATATCTTTAACATGCTGAAAGAAAACAGTTGTCAACTCAGAATTCTATAGCTACTGAAAGTCAAGCACAATGAAGGAGAAATAAAGTTTTCTTTAAAAAAATCAGAATTGGAGAGAATTCCTTGGCAGTAGAACTGCTCTATGAGAACTGTTAAAGTTCTTTAGAGATGTAGGATACGGTACCAGACAGAAACTCGAATATACATAAATAAATGAAGGGCACTAAAATGAAATGAATGAAGGTAAAATAAAATTTATTTTCTCATACTTTTAATTGCTCTAAAATGTGGCTGATTGTCTAAATAAAAAATAGTAACAATGAAGTGTGTTTGCATATGTAAAAACACAATATGTGACGAACAGCACAAACGGTGAAAGGGGGAAGAATTGGGAAATACGGTATCACAGCATTCTTGCATAATATACATGAAGCAATATAATATTATTTGAGGGTTGACTGATTAAGTAAAGATGTATAATTTAAACCTTACGGTGGGCATTTGGCATTTTTAAAAAGGAGTTTCAAATTATAAGTCAATAGCATAGCTTAATATAGAATCATAAAAATAATGAAAAAGACAGCAGAGAAAAGGGGCAAACAGAAAAAGACAAATTGATAATTTTCAGAATCTAACAATGTTGATTAAATGAAATTAATTGAAATGGTCTAAATACACTTATTCAAAGTGAGAAGAATTGATTAGGTAATAAAAGCAAAATCTACAAGAAATATGAGTGTATTGATAGACTTAAAGTAGAAGAATGCAGAAATATCAATCATGGAAACATTAAGCAAAAGGAAACTGAAGTCGCTGTATATGATATCAACAGTCTTCAAATTAGGTGTATGAATTGGGTTAAAGAGGGATATTAAATAATGATAAAAGAGTCAGATTTCCAAAAAGGATGTAATGTTCCTAAATATGCATGTACTTAATGTTGAAGTAGAATATATGAAGCAAAAATGGATAGAATTGAAAGAATAAGTGGACAAATCCATAATTATAGTTGAAGACTGTGACACTCCTTTTTCAATAATTAACAAATCAACCTAGAATGAAAATAAATAAGGATAAAGACTACCTGAGCAATATACTTAACTAATTTAATAGAATTCTCATTTATATAACAATTATCATTTAATATAAGAATCCAAACAATAACAAAATACACATTCTTTTGAAGATCACTTGGAATATTCAGCATGATAGACAGTATTCTAGGATGTACAATAAAGTAATATCCTTAAAGTAATATCCTTAATCTAGTAAAAAGTATAGAAATCATAGAAAGCATGTTCTCTGAACATAAATAATTAAGCTAAAAATAAAACACAGGAAGACATCCAGAAGATCCTCAAATATCTGGAAATCAAACACATTTATAATTAATCCACAGAAGAAGTCTCAGGAGAAATTCAAAATATTTTTTAATATTGAAAATATGAGGTGATAGCATTTGTGGGATACAACTAAAGCACTCCTATGTGAAAATTCATAGCAATATATACTTATATTAGAAAAGAAAAAGGGACATAAATCGGTAACCTAGTATTCCACCTTGAGACACTATAAAAAAAGAGCAAATTAAACCTAGGACAAGAAAGAAGAAAATAATAAAGATAAGAGCAGCAATAATGAAATTTAAAACAGAACAATAAGAAATTAATGAAGGTAAAGCTGGTGTTTGAAAAAAATTAAAAAGCATTGAAATTGGCAAATCTCTAGCCAGATTGACCAAAAAAGAAAAAAGATGGCAGAAATTGTCAAAATTGGAAATGCAAGAGGGCGTATCACTACAGACCCCACAGATATTAAAAACATATTAAAGAGATTGTTCTATATCATGCATTTGGCAGTCTTTAGTATCCATTTAAAACATTTTAAAAATATATTTATTTATTTTATTTTAGGCAAAGGGGAAAGGAGAGAAACATGTGGTTGTCTTTCACACACCCTTCACCAGGGACCTGGCCCACAACCCAGGCATGTGCCCTGACTGGGAATCGAACCAGTCACCCTTTTGTTCAGAGGCCGGCGCTCAAACCACTGAGCCACACTAGCCAGGGCCATACTCATTTATGACAGACCTCTCAAAACACTAGAAATAGAAGGGTAATTATTTAACCTCAAAAGGCACCTAATACAATAAGAAAGTAACTAGCATCATATTTATTGACACAATACTAAATACTTTTCTGCTGAGATTAGAAACAAGGTGCATGAAAATACAACCCTGATTTTTTTTATATTGATCTTATAGCCTATAACATTAGTAAATTTACTTTGTAGTCACAGGAGTTGTTTTAATCAATTGCTTGGATTTTTCTACATAGAAACTAATATTGTCTGTGAATAGGTCTTACTGGGAAAGAGAGAATCTCCAGAACCAGAGCTAGCCAATATTATTAATTAGCATTCTAAAACTGTGGAGGGAAATTATTAGAGAAACATAGTCTTTTCAGTAAATGGTGCTGGAAAAAAACTGGACAAATAACTGTGAAAAAATGAAAATTGACCCATATCTGATACCTTATAAAAAGTTTACTCAAAGTGATCATCGACCTGCCCTGGCTGGTGTGGCTCGGTTAGTTGCATTGTTGTCCTATAAACCAAAATGTTGCAGGTTTGATTCCTGGTCAATGTACATACCTAGGTTGTGGGTTCAATCCATGGTCAGAGTGCATTTGGGAGGCACTCTGATTGATGTTTCTTTCTCTTTCTCTGTCTCAAAAAAAGTTAATAAATGTGTCCCCAGGCCAGGATTTTTAAAGAATACGATCACAAGCCTAAGTGTAAAACGTAACTATACAATACTTCTGGAAGAAAACATAGGAAAAATATTTTGTGAATTTAAAAACAAATAATTCTTAGTCATGATATCAAAGTCAGTCATAATTCATAAATGAAATCATTATTAAACTTTATCATAATATTTTTTTGCTTTATGAAAGACACTGTGAAGATAATGAGAAGATAGGCCACAAATTCCAGAGGGAGAATATATTTACAAATCACTTAGTTGACAAAGGATTTATATTGAGACTATGTCAAGAGTTCGTACAACTAAATAATAAGAAATATTATTCAGTTAAAGCAAATGAATGAAAGATGAGCAGACACTTTACCAAAGAAGATATATGAATGGAAAACTCATGAAAAAATGTTCAACTTCGTTAGTCATAAAGGAAATGCAAATTAAAAATACAGTGAGATACCACGAGACATCTATTATTATAGTTCAAAAAAAGAAACAAAAGACAGTGAAGGGCGCTGAGGAAAATGGGGAAAAACTGGAGCTGCCATACATTGCTGGTCAGAATGCAAAGTCACTTCGGAAAAGTTTGTCAGTTTCTCGTAAAGAAAAGTTTGTCAGTTTCTCAAAAAGATTGTCAGTTTCTCATAGAGTTCAAAATATACTTCCAATATCACTCAGCAATTTCACTACAAGGTATTTACCTAAGAGAAATGAAAATTTATGTTCACATAACATGTTGTACATAAATATTTTTAGGAGATTTATTCATTATGAAAAGGAAATTGAAAGAATCAAGATGCCCTTCAACCAGTGAAAGTATAAACAAACTGTGTTTCAATGATACAGTGGACAGGTTTCAGCCCCTAAAAGAAATGAACTATTGATTTGTACAAAATCACAAATGAATCTCAAATGGATTTTGCTAAGTAAAAGAGGCAAACACAAAAGGCTACCTGCTACATGATTCCATTTCTGTGATATTTGGGGAGAGGTCAAACAATTATGTTTTCAAAATAAAATTAGTCAATAGACAAAATTTATCTGAGTGTTCTCATTTCTTATCACATCTCTATTCCAATTATTACATGGTTACTGTGGTGGTATGGTGTTGTGTGTGTGAAAGAGGTATTTTTAGTGGAAAGTGTTTTACATTAAAATATTATTTGCCATAGAAATGCATGTAAATCTCTGCAGCTTAATTCTTTTCATGTGATATAATTGTCTATTGATCAAATGGACACTAGAATTTAGTATAACCTAGAACTTTCTATTGGTCCCAGAACTAGATTATATTTTGTCCACAGTGGTTAACATCACTGCAAATTGTTTCTCCATTACTGAACTACAAATAAGAGTAGTATGAAAATTAGCAGATGTATGCTTAAACAACACTTTTTTAAAGTAGAAAACTATTTCAAAGTACAGTGGTTTAAACTGTTAATTGATTTTTTAAAAAAATTAGGACAGTGTTAGATTCATGAAGGCACAGAGGATCTGTAATAAGAACACATCATAATTAAATATAACAAAACCATTTTTCTAAGGTGTGCTTTAGTAGAATCTAGAATATATATACTTTGAATATATTTCAGGAATTTGGTATTACTATATTACAAATATGAATTGAACTCCTTAGTCACCACTGAGGGAGGGAAGAATAAAGAATAAATAATCCTCTTTGAGATGCCTAATATTGTAGACACACAGGAAGTCTTTGCTGTTAACCAGGCTTCCTATTATGCAGTGATTTCTTGATGATATTTTGTTATAGTATTTTTCAATGAGCAAATTTACATTTATATTTAACAAGCAATTTTATTGAAGAAAGGTAGTATTATGAGGATTTACTTGATGAAATTGCAAATAAGGCTTTGGTCATATTTATTTATTAAAAAGTGAGTTTGAGGAATTCCAAACTTAGGTTTTCATGATTTAACTGTCTGAAGATCGGAACCTCACTCTTTTGTTAAATGATAATGACCCAAGTTAGTGCTGGAGCACGTTACAGCATTTACATGAAGTTTGATCTGAAGTATAATTTGTTCTGGTTGAAACAACTGGTTGTTCTTGTTTCTTTTTTAATCAACATTTTTGTGAAGACTCCTCTTCCATTAAGAAAAATTTTAGTATTTTTGAAAGAGATGGCGAGTGATTCTTACCTTGAATTTAACATGGGTTTCCAGTTCTGTTGTGCAGGGTTTCAGTTTTGTTTTCTTGGGGCCATCTCAAACATGTACACTTTAGGATGCTTATTAAGAGCTCTGTCCCAATAAGAAAAAAATATGCTAAAAGAAAAACAAAGTCAGGATAATGACACCAGTAAGTTTATTTAAGTAATGGTGCAGGATCTCTAATTTTCAAATTTCTTACAATTCTAAATATTGGAACGAAGTTTAGAGGTGAGCATTTCATTGTATTCTCAAAGTAACATGGAAATCAAGCCAGTTCCGTGGATCACCAAAGGAATAAAATGGTCCTGCCAAATTGCCTCTCACAGTGAGTTTTGCAAGTACTTCAAATGTGTAAAGTCCAAGGAAAGTGTGCTGTTGTGTTGGCCTTCAATTTTGCAAATCAGACATGGACATAAATATGCAGGCAATCAAAATGCTAATTAAAATTAACAGTTGGAAAAAAGGATGTATCAAAATCT
Source organism: Carollia perspicillata (assembly GCA_004027735.1). Lineage (NCBI taxonomy): Eukaryota > Metazoa > Chordata > Mammalia > Chiroptera > Phyllostomidae > Carollia > Carollia perspicillata. Next base: position 9,167 of record PVKM010042706.1, read on the forward strand.
TAATAGTTGGTCTTCTGAATTGAATTGAAACGACACAGTGTACAGCAGGTGGCAGTAAATCTTAAAATTGTTCTCTCTTTTTTTTGGTACATGAAAGTGTTTTGACTCTGGCAGTATGGATCCACACCTTCCAAGAGCTCTGACACTGTTCCTCAAGGAAGATTTTCATAAACAAAGAAGCTCTTTTCCAACTTCCAAGTCAGTGTTTGGCTTTACATCTTTTTCTAGGTGTTTCTCTTGTGTTTTTAATAATATGCTGTTACCTGAGTTCAAGAGACTCTGGTGAAGGGGACAAGCTCTTATGATCTGGTGAAGCCATTTTCAATTTTGCACTTGCTACTGTGTGACGGGTCTCCAACAGCACCCCAGCGAACCTGAGGAAGCTGGGCTCCTTGGAACCCTTTTCTCCTCCTGTCTTCTCTCTGCTCTCACTGGTTTCCTGGGCTCCGGTTGCTTAGAAAGTGTTGCTAGGCGGGCATCTGTTGTCAACAGCTGATGCCACCCAGGCTACGATGGATGGCTCCATAGTAAACAGTCCCACTGAATTGCCAGCTGTAAAACAAGTCACTGGGGCAGCTGCCCAGCCACTGACTCAGAGGCCCCTCCTGCCAGACGCACAGAGGATCTGCGACTGCCACCTGGAAGCTCTTTTTATGTCCTTCCCTGTTGTAGTATTTCTAACTTTTCCCTCATGAGAGGTGATAGGTGATTTCTCTTCAAAATATAAATAAATGCGTCAAATTTGAAGCATTATTTAAGAAAAACAAATTTTTTGTCTCATTTATTGGTGCACTTTGCCAGCTATTAGTGTCCAACTTAAGAAATACTGCTATAGAAACAGTGACATCACCAGAGGTCTTCTTTAATCATAGAATGAGAACATTTCATATTCTAGCTCTGTTGTTTAAATTTATCTATACTGAAAATAGCAAAATTGATCCTTGATATACCTGATATAACCTAATTGCCTAAAATGTGAACCACACACTCTGCATTGTAGATGCCATCAAGGTAAATGCTGTTTAACTTATGCAAAATTTATTGAACGATGACAAAACAAAAGCTTCTGAGAGAATAATTGTTTCACCACAAGGCATTTATACCTCAAACTCCAACGGTAAAGTGTAAATCACCCTTGACTTATTGATTCATCTGATGGACAAAAATAATGGCAAGAACATAGGTTTAAGATATATTCCTGGTGGCCCATGTGTCTACATGAGTGTGAATGTGTGTGTGCATGGTGCACACATGCACACATACACACATTTTTCACACATTTTCCTCTTTTAACTGTCTTTTTTCATTTTCCTTTATACCATCATGTGTTGTTACTTTGACATCTACTACCAAAGTCTGCCCTCTAGTCCAGTAAGTGGGTAAACAAAAACTTCAAGTAAGTCTAGGAAAATTCAGAAGGTGGTCCACAAAGTTGACTGCACATTGGAAACACCTGCAGAGTTTTAAAGAAATGTTTATGCCTTGGTTCCAGCCCCAGGGTTTCTGATTTAAAATTTGTTGTGTGTAAACTGTATACTAGATTTTAAAAAATAACCAGATGATCTTAATATACAGTAAAGTTTGAAAAACACTGCTTTAGAAAACAGTTTATGTGAGTACCGAGTATACAGACTGTGTATTTTGAAACAAGAAGCAGCCATTTTATTAATGTTTTATGAATTAAAAATGTATAGAAGTTATTTTTATAAGGATTTTAAAGTGACTTGATATACTGTATGAGTCTTCAAGAAGGGGTGTGAATTGTGGTATAACTTATCCTTTTATTAGAGCGTATGGAATGAAAAATGACCCCCCTTAAATGCAGAAAACATTGGGGTTGATTGGTGATTCTGCCACATCCTAAATATTTTGCATTCACTGACCTTATGAAACTTACTTTTTTATGTATCAAGTGCAGATAGTAATGTCATTTTTATGGTATTTTGAAAATGGTGTGTGTGAAGGAAATTCCTAAACTTTCTATAAATACTGTAAGTACTGTACAGATTTCCATATTCCTCGTGGCCTGTTTCTGGCCTTTTATGTATATAAAGTATATTTTTAGATCACTTTAATTAATGCCATATTTATGATTGACTCATTTATATAGATATTTGTTCATTAAGTAGTTATCTGTTGCAATGCCTAGTCTGTGTTTTTTAGACACTTGCCAGGTATAGTAGATATAGAGCCATACCGGTTCTTGTCTCGGTCCAATCACTGTGCAGCACAGAAGCAATATACTCATGCTTGCATGCATTTGTGTTTTGGATCATGGGGTAGCTAAAGGTCCAGGATATTCATAACAAAAATATGAAAATGCCAAATCATGAAAGTCATTGTGAAGTCCTTTAAAGCCTAAGTCACATATATTCAAATTTAAGACTTTTTTTTAATGTCTTTTGGGCATTGGACGTATTAGTGCATTGAGATGGGTATATAATGTGATTAAAACTTTTTTTTAATGGACAGGCATTATAAACAACTGGATGTAGTTGTAGGTTCTGAAATCATATTGTCTTCGTTCAAATGTTTGCTTTACATCAAGTCAGCTGCATGATCTTGGGCAGATTATGAAAAAACTGAGTTCAAGAGTATAAAAACTAAGACTTTAATTAAAAGGTATCTTGCCAAAATATTTTAATGACATAGATCTTGGACTATGAATCACAAAAGAAAAAATAACATCTAGTTAATATTCTAGCAAAATGTGCTAAAAATTTCTGATGAGTAACATTATCACTTATAAATAAGTTGAAACTTTTATCTTCAAGTATAATATGAATTGATATCAAATATCAATTTCTATTTTGAAGTTTTTTTTTCTATTTTGAATTAAACCTCTTCCTTATTTCACTGAATTGTTTCCTAACATCCTAAATTTTATCCTCACATTACATTGAGCACAAGCAATAATTTTTATTTTAAAAATATATTTATATACCTTCAGCATAAAACTTTCAGCGCCCATCCATGTTGTCACAAATGGTAGAATTTCCTCATTTTTCACTGAATACTATTCCATATAGATATGTATATTCATCCCTTGGTGGACACTTAGGTTGTTTCCATATCTTGGCTTTTGTAAATAATGCTACTATGAGCGTGCGAGTGCAGATAGTTTTTTGAGTTAGTATTTTCATTTTCCTTGTATGTGGTCCCAGACATAAATTGCTGGATTATACGGTAGTTCTATTTTTTTATAGTTTGATGATTTTCCATACTGTTTTTTATATGGCTGTATCAGTTTATATTTTACCATCAGTGCACAAGGGTTTCCTTTTTCTCCACATTCACTCTATCATTTGTTATCTCTTGTCTTTTTGATGATGGCTGTTCTAACAAGTGTGAGATTATATCTGATTGTGGTTTTAATTCTGCATTTCCTTAATGATTAGTGATGTTGATCAGGAACAAGACAAATGGGCCCACTCTCTTCTCTCCTACTCAGCAGTTTACTGGAAATTCTAGCTAGAGCCATCAGGCAAGAAAAAGAAGTAAAAGTTATTAGAATTAAAAAGGAAGAAGTAAAATAGTCACTATTTGAAGATGATATTATTTTGTA
>PVKM010042707.1:0-12742 GCA_004027735.1 Carollia perspicillata
ATTCAGAAACAGAGAGTGGAATGGTGGTTGCAAGAGCCTGGCAGATGAGGGAGATGAGGAGATAATGATGGGAGAACATAGGCTTTCAGTCATAAGAGTAACAAGTTTTGGGATCTAATGTACAACATGGTTACTGTAGTTAATGATACTGCATTATACACTTCAAAGTTTCTACAAACACACCAGAAAAAGGTAATTGTATGAGATGATGGAGGTGTTAATAACCCTATTGTAATCATTTTGCAATATTTACCTATATAAAATCATCACTCTTTACTCCTTAAACTTACACAATGTTTTATGTCAATTATCTCTCAATAAAGATGAAAAACACATTTAATTGGGTACACAAATGTTGAAAGCAAATAGTAAAGGGCATGCTCTATGTATGTTTGTCTGTATATATTACCACAGTTTTATTTTGTTGTTTGAGACCTATGATTGTTAATGGCAGAATGGCAGTGGGGGCTCCTTGAAGTACTTATTCTGACAGACGACAAGAGATTTTTGCTGATCTACTACCTGCCAGGAAATTCAGGAGAAATTTTTGTCCAATTTTGATCAGAAGAAAAATCTACTGTAGTGTTAATACAATTAGAAGAAATGGAGTGGGCTAACTTGTTAATTTTTAGGAGTTACATAAATGTGAAAATTATATAACTCCAGAGTATTTACATTTATGTAACTGTAAGGTAGAAATGAGCCAATGACATAGTTGAGCTGATTTATCCATATAGATCTGACAGACATCGAACTAAATGGGCTTTTCTTGTTAGGCCAATGATACAATGAGAGAATCCACATACAAACAAGAAACAGTACTTAGATATGGGTTAGCACGTATTGCAAATAATTCTCCCTTAGGAACTAGCAGATGGTGTCACAAAGTATTTGGGAGAGGTCTGTGTAATGAAGGAAGGATGAGATCATAAGGAGGGCTGGTATTTCATTACTATGGTCTATGAATTGTTAAAATGTTTCTGTACAGGCAGAACACATCCCCTGCCTTGAGCTTCTGTCTCAAAGGGCATCCTTGGACTTGCCCCTGATTGAGGAACAGAAGGCCTTAATTCTCACATAGCAGCCTTCAGCTCTCTGCCCTGTTAGAACTTGCATCCATTTTGGTTGACACCAATGCCTTTGTCCAAAATCATTCTTAAATATTTGACCATAAGTCCTGCACAAAGGAGTGGACTTGGGTTGTTAATGAAGGAAATACAATTTGAGAACTTGGGCTCCGCAGACAGCTGTTTCCTCCATGTTACACACTCCTAATATATAAGTAAATAAACCATTGCTATGTTTACATTTTATTTCCTCTTCTATTGGGTAGATATGGCTCTATGGGCAAAAACCAAGTGTTAGAAAACAATAGAGCTCGTTTTTTAGATTGGGATGACTTTTGTAAATTGGGTTGGGTTACTTACTAGGCGTGGGGCCAGAGACCCAGATGACTCCACTGCCCACTTGTCACCAAGCAGAACTGGGCCCACCTAAAAGAGTAAAGTAAATAGAAGTGTGAATCAACAGGGCGATTTTATTTTTCCTACTAGGGAAAATCAGCAGTAGAATGTCATGTGCTAATTACAGGAATAGCTGATGATTTTATTTTTCTCCCAACATATTTTATATTTAGATGACATATGTTTTTGCTTCTTAAATACTAACTCCTGTTGGAAAATTATTCTAATCATTGTAATATGGTTGCTTCCCAGTCTAAAAGATTAAAAGGGGCAGCCAGGGAGGGAGGGAGGGCTACAAGCTACTGAAAAAGCCGTGGCTTTATTTTTGTTGTTTCTTCTGAGACATAAATTGCAACAGAAAAATATCAGAGCAAGAAAATCAGTGTAGTACATTTAAAATAAAGATTTTTCCCCAAACGACCCCCTCTGTGATAGAAATGAAGTGAGCATCATGATTTCTTTGACAGAAATAGATGCTAAGTACTTACTTGACTGTGGAGTGTAAAGAAAATGATTATATTTTATATCTAATGCAAGCTAAATAAAGTAAATACTGTTGGTCTGTTGTTAGGGAATCTGTTGGAGAGATTAACCAAATGGCAAATTACATTTTCTTCACTTACACAGAATTTAAATTGAGAAGATATAAATGAAGTTCTAGCTAGCTGTGTAAATCCCTAATTGTGTACCTAGGAGTGCCTTTGCCTCATTTGTGCTCATGTCTGCCTCCCCCCACACACCCATAACCAGCTCCAGCAACGTGACGTCCTGATGGGTGAGCAGGGGATCAAATTTTATCATCTATATCAAGGCAACTTTTGAATTTAATGCCTGGAAGGAAAGCATCACCCAAAATGATGAATTTCTTAGGTTGCGCTCATTCTTACTAAGGACAGGAAAACCATTGTAGAGGAAATAAGACTCAAAGTTTGCCAAATGGTCTAATCAATATTTTTCTCTCACCCTCAATCCACTTCCCTGCCAGTATCAGTAAAAAGAAAAACAACACCCCACAAATTTGGAGAAATTAAAATCAACACTGGAGACCAAACTTCTAATATTTCTCTAGCATTCAATTGCTGGGGTGACATTGCTGGGTGATTTACCTTGGAATTTTTTGAAGCATTGCTTTTTTATTTTTGTCTTGTGCAATGCCTTTTCTTTTCTTTCTTTATTAAAACCACTTTAATTTTATCTTAATTCCACTTACAATGATGGTGACAAATTTATTCCCAGTCATTTATAGGGGTGTTCTCCCTTCCCCCAGGGTATTTTAAAGTATATTTTATTGATTATGCTATTATGGTTTTCCCAGTTTTTCCCCCATTGCTCTGTTCTGCCTGGTAACTCCCTCCCCTCCAGCAATCTCCCCTTAGTTCATGTCCATGGGTTGTGCATATAAGTTCTTTGTCTTCTCCATTTCCTATGCTATTCTTAACATCCCCCTATTTTGTTTCTTCCCATTATGCATCTTAATTCTTGAACCTTTTCTCCCTTCTCTCCCTTCCTCCTCCCAGCTGATAACCCTCCAAATGGTGTCCATACCCATGATTCTGTTCCTATTCTGGTTGTTTGCTTGCTTTTTCTCTTTATTTTTTAGATTCAGTTGTTGATGGTTATGAATTTGTTACCTTTTTAATATTCATAGTGTTGATCTTCTTTTTCTTAAGTAAGTCCTTTTAACATTTCATGTAATAATGGCTTTGTGATGATGAACTCCTTTAGCTTTACCTTGTCTGGGAAATACTTTATCTGTCCCTCCATTCTAAATGATAGCTTTGCTGGATAGAGTAACCTAGATTATAGGTTCTTGCTTTTCATCACTTGAATACTTCTTGCCAGTCCCTTCTTGCCTGCAAAGTTTCTTTTGAGAAATCAGCTGACAGTCCTGTGAGAACTCCTTCATAGGTAACTCTCTGCTTTTCTTTTGCTGCTTTTAAGGTTCTCCTTATCTTTAACTTTTGGTATTTTAATTATGATGTGTGTTGGTGTGCTCCTCTTTGGGTCCAACTTGTTTGGGACTTTCTATGCTTCCTGGACTTGTATGTCTATTTCCTTCACCAAATTAGGGAAGTTTTCTTTTATTATTTTTTCAAATCAGTTTTCAATTTTTTGCTCTTCCTTTTCTCCTTCTGGTATCCTTATGATTCAGATGTTGGCACTTTTGGAGATGTCCCAGAGTCTTCTTATTCTATCCTCATTATTTTGAATTCTTGTTTCTTCATTCTGTTCTAGTTGAATGTTTACTCCTTACTTATGTTCCAAATTGTTTTGTATTTGAATTCCAGCTTCCTCCCCTTCACTGTTGGTTCCCCATGAATTTTTCTTTATTTTCCTTAGCATAGCTTTCATTTCTTCCCTTATGCTTTTGCCATACTCAGTAAGTTCTCTGAGCATCCTTATTACTAGTGTTTTGAACTCAGCATCTGATAAGTTGGCTATCTCTGTCTTGGTTAGCTCTTTTTCTGGGGTTTTGTTCTGTTCCTTCATTTGGGTCATATTTTTTTGTCTCTTCAATTTGGCAACCTCCCTGTGTTTGTTTTTGTGTGTTAGATAGAGCTGTTTTGACTGCCTGTCTTAGCACACCCGTTCACCCGTTAAATTGTATGGGGTAGAGCCTTAGGTATTTGCCAGGTCGGGGCAACATCCTTCACTGCTTTGTGGCTCTGTGGAAGAGGAGGTGTCAGAGAGGATATAATGCCAATACCTAGTTGCTGGAGGCTTGCCAGCACTCACACCATTTCCAGTCATTTCACCCACTTCCCACGTGTGACTGCTGCCCTCCTAGCTGTCACCCTGGTGGTGATTCCCAGATTGGGTGGGTTTGCGAACATTCTAAGCCTGTGTGGGCCCTTTAAATGGACTCTTCTGAGTAACCGTCAGTTTCTTCCTACAGCCAGAAGTTTTGAAGCCTCATCTTCCTGGCACTGGGACATTGGGTTTTGCAGTCTGGCCTGGGCTTGGATTGCTCACTCCCAAGGTATCCCTTCTGAGTTTTATGTACCACACATAAATGTGGGACCACCACTGTTCCACCACTGTTCCACCACTGTCACTGCTGCTGCCACCACTCTGCCACACTGCATCCTCTCCACCCTGATTCCCCATCCCCGCCCCTCCTACCCATCTGGATGAATTTGGCTCCTTTAAATCCTTGGTTGTTGGACTTCCATACTGTTTGATTTTCTGGCAGTTCTGGGTGTCTTTTGTTTTGAGGTTAATTGTGATTCTTCTTGTAGTTGTGCAAGGAGGTGAAGTGTGTCTACCTATGCCTCCATCTTAACCAGATACAATGCCTTTTCAAAATCAAACTTCACCTAGCTAATTTTTAATTCTGGTTACTTTTACTTGTTGGTATCTAATGGATCTGGTGTCATAGATTCAGAATGAATCTTCCTTCAATTTATACGATCATATCACAGGCATGAAAATTCAGGCCAAGTTTAAGGGATAGATTTTTAACAACAAAAAACACCTCCTCTTTATATATTGACCCCTGGACTGGTTATATTGTAATTCCAGGTCTTTCTCTTACCAGGAGAGTGACCTTAAGCAAGTCATTTCACTTTTCTGAAGTAAAAAAGGGTAATACAGATCAAACCTGTCTATGTCATAAAGATGTTGTGAGAATTAAGTGACAATTAGCGTCGTCTAACTAGATCCCAATGTTTGCTTTTAACCTTTTTGTTCTACTGTATTAGCTGAAGACAGGTCTCTCTTTCTTCATCTCACAGCACTGCTGTGTGAGTAAAGCTTTTAAGGAATTTTTATGAGCCTTTTAAGGACATTCTTGTTATGCTTCATTTTGACATAAATATTTGGAGTGATTTTTGCCTGTATCTTTTCTTTTCCTCTATCCCCCATTCTGTCCCTCAAACCAACAAACATGGTTGAAACTCTCTAGTCCTAAAAGATATTATTCAACATCTTTTCCTCCCCAGTACTAGCTCCCATGCTTTTTGATTTTTCTTTCCCACTTTGGTTCTCCCATGACAAGGTTCAGTACTTTCCATCCAATTTTGCACCATCTCCTCACTCCTTACTCCTTGGCAGTCAGAATTCTGCTCTCTCCAGTTTATGGGAAATGCTCTGCCGAGCATGACTGATGATCTTCAAACTTAATTGCTCTTTTTCAATTCTATTCTTCTTGACCTTTTCTACACATGATTTAAATCCTCCCATTCTTTTTGAAATTTTCCTTTGAGACGCTGTCTCATCATTGTTCTCCTCACTAAATCAAGATTTGGCAAACTGACCCACAGGACAAATTTGGCCCTTTGCCTGTATGTTAGGTAAAGCTTTATTGGAACATAGCCATGCTTGCATAGTGGCTATGGCTGATTTCATACCACAGTGGTAGAGAGTAGTTGCAACAGAGGGCTGTATAGCTAGCAAAGCCAAAAATATTATCTATGTGGACATTTACAGAATAAATTTGTTGACCCTTGGTCTAAATGATCATTTTACGTTTCTTTACACCCTTACACCCTGTCTTGTGTCATGAATGCATATAGAGCACAGAAGATATTATCTGGATCTTTTCTTTTTTTATACTATATCTCACAAAAATACCCTTCATTTTGCTAATTCTGCTCCTCAATTTTCCTAAAGTCAATATATAAGTCTCTGTCTAGTTCATCGTACTCCCTGGAGCTGTACCACATTTTCATCTGTCTTAAGGACCTTATCTCATGGGTGTGTTCTACTAACATGTGACACTGAAATGTACATAATCTTCTCCACAAAGAAGGCTCACCTCCTAATTGCCTATTAAGTTCATCAGTGTCTGTTAACGATGCCATCCACAATTCATTTGTACCGTACTTTATAGTTTTCAAAACACATTCACTTTTGTTATCTCAATCCTTCCCATTATTGTCTTATTCTCCCTATGCTTGTCTCTTCTGGATTTTCATGTTCATTAAATTCCTAAATTGTATGAATATGACCTCTGCAGTATTCTTATACTCACTTATTCTTTTTCATTCCCACTAGCTTACTCAGACCCTTATAACCTCAACCTGAAATAGCAGCCTCTGTCTCCCTCCACACCTTCGAATTAATCATTATTAAGGGCAGTTGTGATCAGATTGTGCCCTGGCCAACAAGCTTCTGTTTCTTTTTATTGCTTATCAAATCATACCCCATACTCATTAGCCTGCTGTCCATCTGCACTCACCTGACCCTTCCAGCTTCGTCTGTTTCTCTAAGTGTACTTTATGTTCCTGCTCAACTGGACGACCTCCTCTCTCCAGAACCCACCTCATGTGTGTGGACTTCTGCACCTTTGTCCAGACTATTCATTCAGTCTGGATTGTCATTCTTCAATCTGTTCAGATGCACTTCATTTAAGGCTCTTTTTCAAAATAAGCTACTCTATAAAATGTTTGCTGACCTTCCTCAAACAAGTGGAGCTCTGTTCATATTTTAAATCCTCACGGCATTGGGCGTATTCTTCTATTTGACTCTTACAATTTCTTTTTCTGTTAAGGATGTGTGTATTTATTTAAGATTATTACACTTAATACCTTGCAGTTGGGGATTGGGTCTCAATTTTCAAGAAGCTTCATTCTAACCTAGTATGCAAAAGATAATTCCAAAGGCAGTCACCTTAAATATTTTCTTGGATAAGTTTCAAAAATAAAAATTAATAAAACAGAGGTACAAATGAATTTGGAGAATACGTGCTTTTGAAGAAAATTAAAGTAGGTCCTTTCACTTATATTTATTTATTTACTTTTTACTGTTGTGTGACTATAATCTGTAAGGCTACATAACAAGACCATGTTATCAAAGCGCTTCCCATGATTAGCAATGTTTAGACATCATTAGTATGCCAGAATCACAGTCGAGTAACCAGAGTTTGATACTCAGGGGACTCAGGGGTAGATGTAAGGAAGATAGATGCCATCCACATGCTGTGTGCTTTACCATCGTCACCTTTGTTTGCATTATATTAATCTTGGTGCTTTCACATCTAGGTTTTTCTTATGCTTTCCGTTCACTTTGTTCTTCTGTCTATGCTCTTGACAGCTGAAAATATAAATATTAATTACAAAACTTTCACCAGTAGGTCTACTTCACCAAATTGGATAAACATATGATCACATGCTTTTATATTTCCAATTAATTGTGAAAGACTTCACCCAGTCTTAATGGAAAGGAGTCACTTTGCAGGATTGAATTGTGCCAAAATAATTAACCCAAGGAGACAAAACAGACATTCTAATCAGTCATTTATAACTGCTGTAGTTCTTATGCCCCATGGTGCCACTAGAGGCATCTGGTCTAGTACAACCTCCTCTGCAACCATGCCTTTGCTGGTTCCAGCCCGTGTAGATTTCATGCATACCGCACTCTTAGGCTTCAAGGTTATAGCTGCTTTCATAGCACTTGTGCTGAGCTGCCATTTCTAAAAGTTCACTGCTATCCCCTGATGTCTGAGTTGTGAGAGCCTTTGAATCTGAATGTATTGTATTTGAGTCAGTCTTCCCCAACACATTCAAGTTACCACATCCTCCTTTTGCAAGGGGATCTAGAGTTAGAATGTCTAAAATTTACCAAAAAATGTAGGCCACATCTAGAGAAGGTAGGTAAGTTAGGTCAAGTTTAGGACAGAGGTCAATGTGAGGGCTCTAAATATAGCTCCTATAGTACCTTCTCTTAGATATTTTAATAAACTGGAGCCAGATGAATCTATGGGAGCCCATCTTTGCTTAGAAGAACCACCCATAGACAGTTGCCTCTCATCCGTTCTTTCTCATGAATCTCACTGTCATTAATCTCATTTCTTACATTTAGACATAAAAGATGAAAGTGCTTTTTTGAGAAACTAAATCTAATCATAAGAGTGTATGATAAAGATTTATTAAGTTCTAGGTGTTGTTCCAAATACTTTATATTTGGATATAACTTAATCCTTAAAACTGCTCTATGAATTACACTATCTCCATTTTACAGATAAGGAAACAAAGACTTAGAGAAGTATACTGACTCATCCAAGTTTACAAAACTATTAATAGGCTGCAAATCTGGGTGAAGCAACCTCTATCCTAGTGTAGAGCATTTTTTTTTCTTTCTTTCTTTCTTTCTTTCTTTCTTTCTTTCTTTCTTTCTTTCTTTCTTTCTTTCTTTCTTTCTTTCTTTCTTTCTTTCTTCTTATTGTTGTGCAAGTACAGTTGTTTCCATTTTCTTCCACCACTCCCCTCTACCCCAGCCATCCCCACCTCACATCCACAATCCTATAGACTTTGGCTTTGTCCATGTGTCCTTTATACATGTTCCTTGATGAACCTTCCCCCACCCCCTTTTATCCCTCCTACTTCCCCTCTGGTCACTGTCAGTTTGTTCTTTGTTTCAAAGTCTTTGGTTATATTTTGATTGCTTGTTTGTTTTGTTGATTAGCTTCCACTTACATGTGAGACCATATGCTATTTGTCTTTCACCACCTGGCTTATTTCACTTAGCATAATGCTCTCCAGTTCCATCCATGCTGTCACAAAGGATAGGAGCTCCTTCTTGCTTTCTGTTGTGTAGTATTCCATTGTGTAAATGTACCATAGTTTTTTGATACACTCGTTTACTAATGGGCACTTAGCTATTCCAACAGTTGGCTACTGTGAGTAGCACTGCTATGAATATCAGGGTGCATGGATTCTTTTGAATTGGTGTTTCAGGATTCTTAGGGTATAATCCAAACAGTGGAATTGCACTCAGAAAACTATACAACACTGAAGAAATAAATTAAGGAAGACACAAATAAATGGAAGCATATACTGTGTTCATGGATTGGAAGAATTAACATCATCAAAATGATCATACCACTTGAAGCAATTTATAGATTCAGTGCAATCCCTATTAAAATACCAATGACATATTTCACAGATATAGAACAAATGTTTCAAAAATTCATATGGAACCATAAATGACCCTGAATAGCCATGGAAATTTTGAATAAGAAGAACAAAGTAGGAGGGATTACAATACCTGGTATCAAACTATATTACAAGGCCACAGTAATCAAAACAGCCTGGTACTGGCATAATAACAGACACATAGATCAATGGAACAGAATAGAGAGCGCAGAAATAAACCCAGGTCTCCATGGTCAATTAATATTTGACAAAGGTGGCAGAAGCATAAAATTGAGTAAAAATAGCTTCTTCGATAAATGGTACTGGGAGGTCTTTTGCCACTTGCAAAAAAAGAAAGAAAGAAAGAAAGAAACTCAACCACCAACTTACCCCATACAAAAAAATAAACTCAAGATGGATGATAGACTTAAATATAAGTCCCAACATCATAAAAGTCCCAGAGGAGAGCATAGGGAGGAAAATCTCAGATATTCCATGCAGCAATATTTTCACAAATATGTATCCCTTAGATCAAGGGGCATAAAGGAAGGAATAAACAAATGGGACTTCATCAAAATAAAAAACTTCTACATGGCTAAAGAAAACATCAGCAAAATGAAAAGGGGACCAACTGTATGTGAAAATATATTTGCAAAGCATGTTTTTTCTTTAATGTTCAAGTTTGCCTTGTATTTTCAACAGAGAACTCAAGTTTTATGGAGAGAAGGACTTACGAATGCTTTTCCAGTCATCATGCTGGGGTGGTACTTTCATTAATATAAGCATTCAGACACTGCCTTTGAGCAGTTCTCATCAGAAACCTAATTAAGCATTTGAGAAGTCCCAGCAGTTGACCTGCTCTCACATGTTCAATAGTGTAATTGATGGCGCTCAAGCTTAGAGGAATTGGCCTTCCTCATTGCTCCTATAAACTCACTACAAGCTCATTAGTGTCAGTTTTGATGTTGGCTAAACAGTGTCTCATCCTCCACTGCAATGCTACTGAGAGGAAATGAGCATCAAGAAAGCGTGTTCTTCAGAAAAGCTTTGTAGAACAGTGTGACAAGCAGGGTGGAGGAGCACAGTGCATAGCTGCAAGAGGAGCAATTTGAATACTCAGATGTGGTAAGAAGAATGACTTTCAGTGAATTTCAGAATGGACTTCTAGGGTGGCAATTAGAGGAAGTTATACTGTGCTCATCAAGTTAGGAAGTACAGAGGTAATATGAGACTGTAAAGGTAGGAAAGAAAATCTCAAAAGAAGGAAAGCTTTGGGTATGCAACAGGATTTAGCTTTGTTTCCAAATCCAAAGAACATGCTTATTTTTGAATATTTAAGTATCAGAAGGCATGGAAGGAATATGAGTAGGCTAAGGATAGTTAGTGGAAAGGTTGAGAAAGGAAGGAATCTGAAGCAGAACACTATGGTAACCCTCCCCTGCAGATAGTGCCACAGTGCAACAAAGAGGGTTGTCCCACCCTGGCAAATACTTAAGGCTCCATCTCATACCACATAACAGGTTTGCTGAGACAAAGAAATACGGCCAAAATGAAAGAACAGATCAAAACTCCATAAAAAGAACTAAGCCACAAGGAGATAGACAACCTATCTGATGCAGAGTTCATAACACTGGTAATCAGGATGCTCACAGAATTGATTAAGCTCAGTTGCAAAATGAAGAAAGAAATGAAGTGTATACAAAGTGAAATAAAGGAAAATAAACAGGGAACCAACAGTGAAGGGAAGAAAACTGGGACTCAAACCAACAATTTGGAATGAAAAAAAAAAAGAAAGAAATAAACATCCAACTAGAACAGAATGAAGAAACAAGAATTTAAAAAAATGAGAAGAGGCTTAGGAACCTCTGAGACAACTTTAAGTGCTCCAACATCTGAATCATAGGGATGCCAGAAGGAGAAGAGGAAGAGCAAGAAATTAAAACTTATTTGAAAACATAATGAAGGAGAACATCCCTAATCTGGCAAAGGAAATATACCTCCAGGAAGCTCAGAAAGCTCAGACAGACCCAAAAAAGTTGGACCTAGGGAGGAACACACCAAGACATATCATAATTAAGTTACCCAAGAGTAAAGATAAGGAATCTTAAAAGCAGCAAGAGAAAAGGAGACAGTTACCTACAAAGGAGTTCCCATAAGACTATCAGCTGATTTCTCAAAAGAAATCTTGTAGGCAGGAAGGGGCTGGAAAGAAGTATTCAAAGTCATGAAAGGCAAGGACCTATAACCAAGATTACTCTATCCAGCAAAGTTATCCTTTAGAATGGAAGGGCAGATAAAGTGCTTCCCAGGTAATGTAAAGTTAAAGGAGTTCATCATCACCAAGCCCTTATCATATGAAATGTTAGAGGGACTTGCCTAAGAAAAAGAAGATCAAAAACTATGAACAGTAAAATGACAACAAACTCACAGCTATCGACAACTGAATCTAAAAAACAAAAACAAAAGCAAAGCAAACAACTACAACAGAAATGGAGATCACATGGAAGGTTATCAGTGGGGAGAGAGAGGGGGAGAATGGAGGAAACACTACAGGTTATAAGAAGCATAATAGGTAAGCACAAAATAGACAGGGAGTGGTTAAGAACAGTATAGAAAAAAGAGAAGCCAAAGAACTTATATGTACAGCTCATGGGTATGAACTAAGGGGGTGGGAATGGTAGAGGGTGGGGGGATGCAGGGAGGAGAGGGATAAAAGGGAGAAAAAAATTGGGACAACTATATTAGTATAATCAATAAAATACACTCAAAAAGGAACTCTATGATAAGTGAATGGATATTGTTAATATCAGGCTAGAGAGGCTGGGCTGTTGCCAGTGTGCAAGATTCTGTCACACACGTGGGATTCTCACAGCCCATTTTTCAGGTAAGGGGGGCAGAAATCTGAGCTCCATTTTAAACATAACATGGAAAGATGGAGAGACTGGAAGTGAGGTAAGGTAGAATGACTTACCCTAAGTCATAAAGCTATTTTTACAATACTTCTTAAGACACTGTGGATCACTACCTCAATTTTTTTCAAATATCTCAGGAAATTTATTTTCTGCCACTGCTAACAGAATCCATCTTTTTTCTCCAATGCAGATTCACACTGATAGTTGTGAGCCTAAACTGAGTCAGGAAAGAGATTGTTAAAGTCTGTGATCTAATGTTAAAACAATTATTAGCTGGACCGAAGTATAAGCACTCGAGAGCCATAACCCAGAATATCCTGCTCTCTGTAGTTTCTTCCACACTGAGGTGAAAAAATATGTAGAAGTATCAGCTTGACTAAATGTGTTTAATACAAAAGGTCATTATTTAATTTACAAAAGATGTCTTCTAACGTTGTAAAAGTTTATAGTAGATTGTAATGAGATTGCAATTGTTCAGATTGCTCTATGAGTTGAGTACAATCTAAAGCTATTA
>PVKM010042708.1:0-12742 GCA_004027735.1 Carollia perspicillata
CCGTGTCCTGATTAGTCTACGGTCCTTTTAAAAGGTGGTACCCAGAACTGACTGTGGTCTCTAGATATTGAAAACGGAGAGTGGAAAATAGTCAGTCTATCACTCCTCCTCATTTCAGGGACCACAAACGCAGCTTAAACTTGCACCAGCCTTGCTGTGGCCTCTTCAAGCTACTGGTTCATACAGAGCTCACGACAGACCAAAATCCTTGTCCTTGCTCTGCCCAGTGACTTTAGTGTGCACACTGAGGTGACTGGAGTACACGGTCTCCAAGGACTTTTCCGGTTTTGCACACCTCAGATCAAAGAATGTGTTACAGAGTTCAATGTATTAAGGGATGTTGTGCCTGCAAATTCTTTCTCAGGCTTTTCCCCATTTGGCCCTTCTCCATAAAGGGTTTCTGTGATTTTGTCTTTGGTCCAGGTGCTCTGCTCCTAGGATGGGGGCATAGTTGGGGCTTGCAGTGGGGTTTCCTTAGCATCTAAAAAATGACTCCAAACCTTCCCTTCTCCCTGCTGCCCTGCCTGTCCCTACCCACAGCCCCCTCACCTCCCCTCTGCTGCCAGACACCACAGGGGGCCTGCACTTACCTGTGTGTACAAACATGTGCTTGACGTAGTTCTGTTTGGCGGTGAAAGTCTTGTTGCAGAGAGTGCACTCATAAGGCTTTTTTTCGCCCTGCCCACTGGCTGTGCTGTGGCCTGCAGATGGGGCCAGGGGCTGTGGCGCTGGCAGCTGTGCAGTAAAGGTCGACAGGCCGGGCTGGGACACTGTCACAAACTGGGTCTGCTGACCTGCTAGGGGTTGTGGCAGGCTGAAGAGGAAAGGCTTGGGGCCGCTGCCCGCGGGCTGGGTAGTGAAGAGGGCCGGCAGGTAGGTGTTGCCGGCTGTGCCAATGACCTGTGTGTTGCTGGTCAAGGTCAGAGGCATCCTCAAGTTGCTGGTGAGGGTTTCTGTCTGGCGTAAGTAGAGCTGGGTACTTGGCAATGGCTGCCCGATGGACGTGCTGACTGAAGGCTGCTGCAGGATGCTTTTGTCGGAGCTGTTGCTGACGGTGATGACTGTATTGTCCATCTCCACCTCGTTGCTTCTTTCAGGAGAGGAGGCACCCGTCTCTGGCTGGTGGGGTTGCGGGCCGCCCTCCACAGGGGCTTCCGCAGCCTGCTCAGGTTGGGCAGGTTCAGCCTGGCCGTCCCGAGCCGCCCCAGGCCCGAACTGCTGCTCCACGGAGTCGGGCTCGGTGCCTATGGAGGAGCTGACGCCTGAGTCGAAACTTTCGCCCTTGGGCTCACTCTCGGTGCCCTCGGCCTGGTCGGTGTCTTCCGTGCACTCTTCGGATTCATTGCGCTCCAAGATCTGCACCCTTTGCTGCCCATAGTAGTCGTAATCATCCTCCATCTCCTGCTTGATGTGGATATTACCCACCAGGGTCTGGATGCGCACGGGCCGGGGCTGCTTGCGGCAATGCGTGGTCTCGGGGGTGGTGGAGAGGTAGCGCTCCATCTGCTGGGAGCGCTCGTGGATGCGAGTGATCCAGCTGGGGTCTTCCATGTGGTGGTCGCGGGGCAGGCCGAGCGCAGTCTCGTGGTGGCTGACCACCGCACCGCTGTAGAAGGAGCGCTCGCCGCTGCCGTTCTGCATGGAGCATGCGTACAGCGCGGAGTAGATCCTGTCGACGCTGTGCTGCGGGTGGCTCTGCAGGTACCCCGACTCGGTGTCGCTGCTCTGGCCCGACGTGCCTGACTCGGGAGTGCCCCGCGGCGTGTCCTGGCCCGAGTCCTGGATCCCCGGGAACACATCGCCCACATTCTGTGACACTATGCGCGTGCACTCATCGATGACTGTTTTGATCTGCAGGATGCTGGCGGCCGTGAGTATCTGTAGGGCTTCCGACTGCGAGACCCGCAGCACGCCACTGTACATGAAGTCAATGAGCTTTTGTACCGACTGCACTGACACCACGGATGGGATCTCGATGTCACTGTAGCCCAGCAGCAGCTTGTCCTGGAAGAAGGGGCTGCCGGCCGCCAGCACGCAGCGGTGTGCGCGCAGCATGCTCCCGTGGATGCGCACCGTCACGTCACAGAAGTGGCCACGGTTGCGCTGCTCGTTGAGGGTCTCGAGCACGGAATTGCTGAAGTTGTGAAGGTTGATGCTGTGAATGCGCTCGGTCATCCCCTTGCAACTGATGTCACCTGCATGCCAAGGCAGACACAAACAGAGTGTGGGTCAGAGCTAGCCCACTGCACCCCGGAACACCTGGGCCTCAGGTGAACAATGCTCACGGCTCCTAGAAGCACCCGCCACCCCCAGAAAAACCCAAGAGAGCTCAGTGGGAGACGGGCAGGTTTGCACAGAGGTCAAGCTGCAGTATGATGTCTTACAGAAACAGGACCTTGAATTGTGTCCCAGTAGTGTCCCAGCTATTTGGGGGTATCGACTCCTTGTCAGTCCCCTAGAGCTTCAGTCAGGGCTGTCAGTTGGAGTAGCCTAATAAACAGATGGGCCATTTGCCTGCCACTCCTACAACTTCAGCAAATAGGAACCGAAAGGCAAATGGAGGCTTGTTCTCAACTCAACTCTACCTTGGACAGGCCTAGGCCCAAGTCTTTTGGGAGAGCTTACACTTCCCCCGGCTTAGCAAAGTTCCTTATTTTATACATAGACTGCAACAAAATTCATAGTAAAAAATAAATTCCCTTCCTGTTAACTTCTGTGGCATATTCCCTAAATCCACACCACGCGTACAAACATTCTTGGGAAACCGAACCCAGACTAAGATGCTCACCAAACAGCGGCACCTTGCTTCCCGGTTGAGGGAGAGGGTATGGAGTGCAGTCTGCAGTGAAAGGGGTGTTTGCCCTCCACTTTCTGTACCTATGCGACACTCTACAGATGATGTTCTTCTTGTCATCCCTGATAATCAGGGAACTTTCTAGGTCGCCGTATGCAATGTGGTGGTTTTCTGAATTTTCTGGGGCTTAATGAAGGCAGCACTGATCTGGGAGCCTGGAGGACACAAGATGGTCATGTCCACCATTCAAACTGGGCACTTTGGGAGTGAAAGGAACACCACTACCAATTAGGTCAAGACAGCAGGAGTGAACCAGGAGTGGGATGTGCGAACACCACAGGTAATCGGTGCTCTGTGCACTTGCCGGAGGGAAGTATCAAACAGCTCCCAGGGGGAAGGCAATGGTGAGCGATGGGGAGGCTGTGGACAGCCTGATCCACTGCCATTGCTATGCTCCAGACTGGGAAGACCAGGGGGAATGTTAGTGACATTGAGGTCACAGACTGAGAAAGAATACAGGAGCTGTAACAATCAGTCTCGGGGCTTTCTTCTTCTTCTACCTCACCTTTCCAATGGCTCTAACGAATCCCTGTCTCTAAACCAGTCCTCAGTCAGCTTCTCCGTTTTTGCCTTAACAGCTGAACCATCAGCCTGAGAGAGTGGGCTTTCAAAACCAGGTGGCCAAAGTACTGCTGATTGTCGGCCTGGGACCCAGCTTTGCTTCTTGTTGGAAGTAACCCCAGAGGTCATGGCCCGCAGACAGCTTCTCAGGTTCCTTCTCCTCGGTCTCAGGAGAGAGGACCTGCTCAGGGAAGTCTGAGCTCAGCTAGAGTTCCTGCCTTGCTTCACTCAATCTCCTCATGCTGTCCTAGCTCTGTCAGTGAGACCACGTCCTTTTATATAGTCATTCATTTCTCTCATTCCCATTTCACACTTAGTCAGCCTCACATATATCCACTTAACTTAAGAAATGCCTGCAGACTGTTTGTTCGCTTTCGGTAATATGATTTGCATAAATGTTTACATAAGAGAATTCCTTCTTATTTCATCTTCCATTGGGTTTGTTCCTTGCCTAAAATAGTTCATTGGGCTATTGTGTCTATTTTTTTTCAATCATGTAAAACAAATTGTCTTTGCTAGATTAAAGAATCGTGGTGAATCCTCTATTACCGTGTTAATACAAAATATGGCCCCAGAGGAAGGCCCTAATAACCCAGGAAGGAATATTCAGGAATGAAGTCAGCAGACCAAGTCCCAAGTTCTTTCTGAGTCCAGCATGCCTTTGTGCCATGATAATGATAACAAGAGAAAACTTTCTTTTTAGCTTACCACCTGTCAGATCCTAACCACTGTTAGAACTGGTCTGTCTACTTTATATTATTTCATTTAATTCAGAACGACCCTATGATGTAGCTTGAATTATTATCCTCATTTTTCAGATGTGGAAACTGAGGCCAGAGAAATTAAGAAACTTGCTCAAGGCCACAGAGGCAGTTGGTGGTTGAGTGGGTGTTTGGACGCAGGCAGTCTGGCACTAGAGTCCATACTCTCATCTGCTTGGCTATTTCTGCATGCTTTGCCCGTGAATGAAGCCTGGTCCTGAGGTGTCCATGGGTCTGCTGTAAATCGGTGTGAGAAGGTTTTTCCAGCATCCCCTGCAGCTACTTCTACACATATCCATCGACTGGCATGGTCTTTGTCTTTCTAGGTCTCAGGTCTTCAACATAGCCTCAGACAACTAATAAACATGTTCTTTAGGTTATAAATGGAACAATGCAAGAGATAAAAAAACTTGTCCTGGCATTAAAATGTAGAGTTTTCCATATACAGTACAATGTCACTATCACCTATCACCAAGGTCCATCATCACTAAAACCAGTTGATTCTCTGATAAAATCGAATCTCTGAGGGAAGTACCAAACAGCTCCCAGTAGGAAGGCAACAGGCGGCGAGATGGAGGTTGTGACAGCCTGACCCACTGCCACAGGGAAACTGTTCTTCCACACAGGCGCGAACACTCTTTCAATGCACACCTGCTCACAGCACCAGTCACAATGTGCATGTCTCTGGAGATGTCGTACGTGATGAACTCCTGTCCTCTTTCTGATTAGTCTGGGCGGAAGCGCGACCACGGTACCACGATAGTTAACATCCACGCAGTTTTTAGTGTCCAGAACTCTTTCACATGCAGCGTCTCATTTACTGTTTACGACAACCTTACGTGCTCTTAGGACAGGTCCTACTATTACTATTTGATAAAAGCTGAGCTCGAGGCTCTCAAAGGGTCTAATTTGCCCAAAGTTTTATACAGCTAGTGGGTTGCAGTGTTGGGATTAGAACCCATGACCTTGGTGGTCTTTTCCATGCATAACACTGGACTGCTGAGGAATGCAAATTGGACAGCCCAGAGACCTAGGGCCATCCTATTCTCAGGACATAAAAGAAAAAAATAGACACTGAAAGTGATGACGGAGGTTCCTTTAGAGATGGAAACAGTTACCAGCAAAAACTGTCATTACATCACACCCAATCGGAGAAAAATGTACACTGCTTGTTTGACAGAAGTGGTTGAGTCTATCTAAGCCATCAGGTAACACCTATGGGGCAGTCACCCACACACAGATCTGTTAAGCAGCCTGAATCATGGCCGTTGCAGTAACGGGGTCGCCGTGTTCACTGAAAACCAGAGACAAACTCAAACCTGCACACGTATACAAGCTGACCTGACAAGCCTACTGGGTCTCCACAGACACCCTTTTTCAACACCTCCCGGGGCACTGGTCCCGCACAGCAGTGAGCGGCCGGGAAAGGCTGACGCAGGTCTGCGGCCGGGGGTACCGACGGGATCGGGACCCTGCTCTCCATTCAGGCGCGCCTCATCCTGCCAGCACACAATGCTGAAGCAATTCCTTTCCCAGGCTTTCTTTTATTTTCCTTTAACACTATTACAGTGGGAAAAAGTTTCTGCTACAGCAAGGCAATGTCCAGGCTTTTGTGAAAGATGTCCTTTTCATCCAGTGGGCATTAATGTATAGATTCCAACGGGGTCGTCTGAAACACTCTGTGGTGGAAGATTTGTCCCCCATTGAAAACAAATCTTGATTAGGTGGTTATTCAGGGACTGCGGAGGAAGGAATGGTGTGAAAATGCTGACTCCATTCTTCCTAGATTGGCACTGAATAGGCATTTGGGCTATTCAAAAAAAACAAGAAAAAGAAATTCTCACTCTGTAAAACCATACAACTTCACAAAGATGATGTGTGCTTGGGGAACACCACCCCACCTAACAACCCCCACAGTGGTAGGGACACAGGACTGATGGCAAAGTGAAAGATGTGATTAAAATAGTTCTCTGTGTGTTTTGAAATACGAACCTATCTCTTTTTCACTAGAGTAAAAATACCGAGCCAGCCTGTGGGGGCATTCGCTGGAAACATGCAAGGAATTCCGCCCCTGAGAGTGATCGTGTGTTCTAAGTGACGGTGTCCCGGAGCGAGCGCAGTACAGACAGGGCTGACACAGGAGTGGGCATCGGAACTGGAACCTGCTTGTGGTGAAACAGGTGACGGAGGGCCTGCTCTCTGTCTGGTAGGAACCCAGCTGTTCTCCGTCCCTCAAGCTGCGGGTATCCTGGATGGGACTTAGCGTGAGAATAAAAAGCTGCCTCGGCACAAGAGAAAATGAACAAGAAAGGAAACAGCAGGCAATACAATCTCTTTTAATTAGGTGTGAAATCCAGCCCTTCCTCAGTCCAGATCTACAAAATGAGAATAGAGAAAGCGTGAGATACTCTAGCAGGGGTGTCCAATCTTCTGGCGTCTCTGGGCCACACTGGAAGAAGAGTTGTCTTGAGCCGCACGTTAAACACACAAACATTGATGAAAACTGATGAGCAAAAAGGAAGTTTTAAGTAAATGTGTGATTTTGTGTTGGGCCACATTCATAGCCCTCTTGGGCCACTTGTTGGGCCGCAGGTTGACACCCCTGCAGGGGGTGGGAGTTTGGTCTGTGAGCCTTGGGAGGAAACACAAGCTCTCAAATTAAAACCAACAGGAATTTCATCATGTCAATAGGCCTAAGTCAAATGGCGGGGCCAAAAAGCCCGTGAGCTTTCAATCCAGGCCACCCGGCTCACGTGAGGAAAGTGAGTTGGCACATGAGATAGGGCGGGGGTGGCCAGGCCTCCACACCTCAGCCTCTTCCATCACACTCTTTTCCTCCTTGCACCTTGCCACCTTTAGTAGGCGGAGGCTGCTCTTTCGTATATTACCTGATCGGTGCACTTACCAAGTTAGTCACACTAGGAAAGAGTCATTCCTCTGGTGAAAAAAACAGGATGCATGTGGTAACTCTCAACATCTGTTGCCCTGCCAGGAGCAGGACTGCAGTGGCCACCTCACCTACATCCCAGGGGCACTGGCTGAGCCTGTGTACTACAGGAGGGTAGAGGCTGCTTGCTCACAGCTTCCACCATCTAGAGCAGAAGGACTTCTCTCTTTCCCTGGCTTGTTCACGGTCTTTGGAGGGAAGGTGGCTGGCAACACTGGGGAAATCACTTATGTAAGTGGAAGGCGGCAGGCAGAACAAGACCTTTCTCCTGCCCGGGCTCCATACACCAAGCACATCGCGGTGTCACCGCCCTGCAGGTGAACCATGAGAAGGCCGTCAGCCTATGGGAGGGAGAGCAGCCCCTCCCTTGGTGGAAAGGGGATGCTTCGGGCCAGCTGCTAGACACTGCCCTCCTCTATCTTCCAGATTACTTTGGCCCAGGGTACAAGAATCACTAGAGATCATCGTTTTGTTTGTTTGTTTGTTTGTTTGTTTTTGATCACTGGTAGCAGAATTCTTCTCATAAAGCACAAATAAATTGTTCAACTTTCAGAAATTTGACTTTCAAACATATTTTCAGAAATATACCACTTATGAAAATTGGGGGCAGCCTGTCTATACTTTTGTAGGCGTGGCCTCTTATGTTAGCTGGACAAAAATATTAAAAGTTACTAACGTGTTTAAAGCATTTATAACACCATCCTATCTATGGTCTCAATAGTGTAATTGAGTATGTCTTTCATATTACCTAAATTTTCATTCATACACGAATATTTCTGGAGCTCACTTTAAGTATTTATAGGTCCTTAAGAAGTATGTATGGATTAAGGGGATATCTATATATTTTTTTCATAAATGGACGTGTTTCTTCTTTCATAGGAATACAGTCAGTGGCTTTTATGAAAATCTCAAAAAGGTCTCCTCTCCCAAGTTAATGCCCATGGACTGAGGGATTGAATGATCTCTCTAAGCACCTCTTAAAAACTTTCAATAACCAAAGCCTTTAAAACGGAGGCCGCCTTCATGAGCACGTCTGGTGCATCGGGCCTGTGGAGCTGATGTCTCCCATTTACTCAGGTTGAGCTGATATTATTTTATACGATAAGCTCAACAACCTTGGCCAGCCTGAGAGAAGCCACCTTTCAGAAGAGAACGAGTTAAAAGTAGGGGGGAGAGAAGATAAAGAGAAGATAAATGTAGATGATAAAACATGAACCCTGGTTGAAACAGGAAAGAATGTAACAGAGACACACAGGTTTACAACTGTTGAAGCCAAATATTATTTAGCACAATTTGGCCTGAATCAGGTTTTTATCAGAGTATGTCCCTTTGACAGTTAACAAAATTCAGAGAAGAATTAGGAATGAACCTTTAAAATTTTACTGACTGTTAAGAATTAGATTTTGTAGTATATATTGAATAAAAAATAAATACAAACTCAATAAGCAATTTTAATACCGCCAACAAGATAGAGTTCACGTGAGAGCTCAGGGGAACTTCAAACAGGCTGCGGGCTTTTCTTTTTCTCTCTCCCGTCCTTGGCCTTCTTTCCATCCTTCTTCCCTCCTACCCTGCTCTCCTCCCTGCTTGCCTTTCATTAAACCATTAAGTTTCACTAAGCTCCAAGCGTGGGCAACAAGAGGGCAGAATTCTGAACTAGGACAACATGTCCTAGGACCTTCAGCCCGTCCCCAGACCTGGACTCCTCCTCCATCCCTGGCCTCCTTTCTTGCTTTTCACTCTACCCAAAAGTAAGAGTTTTAAACTGCGTCTGAAGGATGGGACCAGACTGATATCACTAGTGAGATTTTCAGGTCCAAAGGAAGAAGTAATTCAGGGAAGCCTCCCCACTGGGCTCTGGAGGATCCCGCTGTCCCTTAGTGAGCCCAGGTCTTTGGTCTGCCTGATTTCAAATGAAGCCCACTGTTATTTCTCAGAAGGGACTAAGAAATGCCTGACCACATGTCTAACATTGCAAATATAACTGACTGATGGATGATGCTGCTTTTGGGGTCACTTGCATTTTCACCAATTTATAAGTGAAACATTGACTGAGAATAGTCCAGTATAAATGGACCCATGAAGCTAGGGATGATCCGAAATCTAAACCAGTGGAAGAAACTCATCCTTAAGGACGTTTGATATTTGAAATGTATATCAATCAATGAACTTCTCCCAGATTCCTGGCCCAGAAAAAGCTGCTTCTACTTTTATGTTTTTGGACCCTGTGAATATCATAACTGGAGGTCAGAATCAAAATTTAGCCCACATTTCAGCAATTATATAAGACTTTGTGCCCTGGCTGGTGTGGCTCAGTGGATTGAGTGCTGGCCTACGACGGTTCAATTCCCAGTCAGGGTACATGCCTGGGTCGTAGGCCAGGTCCTGAGTAGGGGGTGTGTAAGAGGCAAACACACAATGATGTTTCCCTACCTCTCTTTCTTCTTCCATTCCCCTCTCTCTAAAAATAAATAAATAAAAATCTTTTTAAAGCCCAGATTTAAAACAAATTTAAAATCTTTTAAATTTAAAGATTTTTTAAATCTTCTGTGGCTACAGAAACTACAAACTGATCATCAGAGAAAAGGGAAGAGGGACAGAAACAACTGGAAGCCATTTGGGGCCAGTTTCCCTCCCTGCTCAGGTTTCTTCTCCCCGCCCACAGCTTGGCCCAAAGCCTGCTGGGAAATTTGCTTCCTGGATGTGCCCTGGCAGGGAACCCCCTCTCCCCACAGGCATCAGGATCTGGCCTTCACAGACCCTCAGCTGGAAGCACTTGAACATGTGGGAAAACAAGACGAAGACACAGAAAAACCTGAAATCCCAGATGGGGTGATGATACAGGGAGACATCTCACAAAGGGGGCCTCAGTAGCCTGCCTCCTCTTGGTACTGGGGGGAGTACACCGGGGCCTTCCCTGGGCTTGGGTAGTCACTGCTGACCCTGGAGCTCCATTGCCCACCAGGCCTTGTGGGCAGTACTTGGGTCGTATATCTGCTGGCCCAAGCCAAAGACCAGGCCACTCTGGTTGGTGCCCTGCATGTAGCCCATCTGCAGAGACATGCAGGAAATGTTACATCTTTTGGTCCCCAACTTGATGTTTCACATTATCTTTTTGTGCCGCTGGGTGCTGGGGGCTGTTGTGCCCACCTGATGGCACACTTATTGATGCCCATTTGGAGGCTGAAGGTTGAGTGGTCCATTGGTGGCAGGATATTGTTCTTGGGGTCATAACAGATGTCTTCTTGTGCCATATGCCATCATGCCTGACTGGCTGGCACACTTGTTGGTGCCCATCTGCAGCCCACTGATGCACTGGCCTTCCGTCATTGTTGCATCATCAAAGTTCCACTCCTGCTTTTCCGAGTACTTGATGCCGGTGCCCACACCGCTCTGCAGCCCCTTTTCTCGGTCTTCCCTGCCAGAGCCAGGAGAGACACCTGCACCTGTGTCATGTTTCCACTGTCAAATGGGTCACTCAAACATGCCCACGGAGTTCATGCCATAGCTGACCATGGCTTTGATGAAGTCAGAGAGGTTTTCTAGCTGCTGCCAGTTTCTTGTGGAGCGGTTGATCTTGGACACCCAGCCGGGCTGCAGCTTATTCATGAGTGTGCACAGGATAACGCCGTCCTTCAGACCCTTCTGGAAGTTAGAAATGGTAACAGGCCTGTGAGTCCCTCGATCCAGCTGAGGAGCTCTGCCTCCTGAGGATCATATTTGGATAGGAGCTGGTTCTTGACCTCGACTGAAAGCCCACATGAGGGCTCCTTGTTGAACTGCGTGGAGCACATGCTGCCAGCAGCAACGGTGGGACGGCCGGCCGCCGGGCAAGATGGCTGGGGACGCCTCGTGGTATGTTGTCTGTGCAAAATTTCCCCTAGGCTAATTCTACTGTCAATTCATTTTTTTACTTCTATTCTCATTCCTTTTTCATATTTATATATAAATACATTTTCTGATGAGTTCCGGTCAAGGTGGCAGAGTATGGAAGTGCTGTGCTCCTCTCTCCTCATGACCATACCAAAATGACAGTTACAGAGCAATCAACCTGGAGAACCACCTGAGGACTCGCTGAACAGACCTCTAACTAAGGATATAATGAACAGGCCACATCGAGACTAGGGGGAGGGTGGAGAGGTAAAATGGGCTGGTCCCACATGCATGTGTGGCAGTTGAGAACTGGGAAGGATATCTCAGTGGCAGAGGTCCCCACCAAGAAGCAAGGGGTCTCAGTCCCACACCAGGCTTCCTAGCCCAGGAATCCAGTGCTGGGAAGAGTAGTCCTCACAGCAGCTGGCTGTGAAGACCAGTGGCAATTCTGCCCTGCATGGGAGATGTAGAGTGGCTAGAAACCCAGGTATCTTCTTAAAGGGCCCGTGCACGAACTCATTGGCTCACAGGCACTCACTCTGAGCTCCAGTGAAGGGACAGTAGTCCATAAGACACAGGAGTTATACAAGGAGAATATGAATAGTGTGGCTTTGGGGCGAGTGCTGATACTGTCCCCATGTGGAGCTGTCCCCTCACACGGCCTGCAGGGGCAGATGCTGCCAAATCTGGATTTGCATTAATCTACTGAACACTGCTTGCCCCACCCTGGTGATTCGCTGAGGCCACATTCCACCCAACTCACATACTACCTTTGGTTCTTTTCAGGGCTGTGCCTCACAGGCAGCCTTGGTCCTCACTGCACACTTTCTTAAAAGCTCCACAATGTCTGCAGACCCCAGGCAGGTGGTGGCTGGCTGCAGTGGGCATTGTGCTTTTTGTTGAATGGCCCCAGGCCTGGTGCAGATGGCAGCTGGCTTTGAGTTGCAGTGGCCTCTCCCATGTGCCTCCAGGCCCAACACAAGCAGCTATCAATTGCAGGTGCTCGGTGACTTCTACCAGGTAGCCGTGGTCAGGCACAGGCAGTGGCTGACTTCAGCCTGCACCGGAACCCTTCCCGGGAGGCCAGAAAACCAATAACCTGCTGGCTGGCCTCAGACCACAACAGAGCCCCGACTATAAAGCTATGCAAAGGGCACACCCAAAGGATGACCTCAGCAGGCACCAGGATCCTGCTGGGGTGAATCCTGCTCCATGGGGTCAGCCCATGCTGGGGTTGTGGCCAGTCCTCACAGCCCATCAACCTAAGAGTCATAGATGAATTGAGCAGGTAGGCATGAGCGAGTACCAATTAAGGCTAAATTATAACAGGAGGGCACACACAGTCTACACAAGGGACACTTCTGGAGCACCTAGCTCATGTGACTAGGGAGACTATCCCACTGAGCCCCACAGGATGCCTGCTACATAAGGCCACCTTGCCAAGACTGGGAGATGTAGCAGCTCTAGCTAGCACACAGAAACAAACACACAGAGGCAGCCAAAATGAGGAGACCAAGAAACATGTCCCAAATGAAAGAACAAGAGGAAACTTCAGAAAAAGAACTAAACCAAACAGAGTCAAGCAATCTACCAGATACAGAGTTCGAAACACTGGTTATAGGACGCGCAATGAACCAGGAGACAAACAGATCAACTCAGCAAGAACTTCAACAAAGATACAGGAAACATAAGAAGAGACATAGAACTATTAAAAGAAGTCAGAAATGAAGAATACAATAACTGAAA
>PVKM010042709.1:0-12732 GCA_004027735.1 Carollia perspicillata
ATAAGTTACATAATACTGAAAATGACTAAAATTGTGCAAGCAAATCCAGAGCCTTAGGTAAAGTAAGAAAATATGTAGAAAAATAAGAAATTAAATATTTATTCCATACTTTGAAAAAGAAGCAAGAGTAGTGGCAGGAAATAATAACTATGTAAACCAGAATTAATAGATAAACAAATTTTAATGAATATACTCAGAATATTTTTCTTTGGAAAAAGCCAGTAAATAGATAAGCTTAATTTAAAAATCCAGATAAAAAGCACAAAATTACAAAAATAAATTGGAAATGAGAATAAAGAGGAACAGAATACATAAAGAGGAAGTTAATTGTTGGAGACTGTCTCAACTCTGGAAATATATTTTAAAATCTGAATAAAGTGCACGATTGTCTAGGAAAGTATAAGCTATTAGAAAAGGGCAAGAGTAATGAGATTAAAACAATAGGTATCTCTTGTTAAAAATTCTAAGTTTGCAGGCATGTGATAGATTGGGTGACTCAAAGTTTTAAACATTCAGAAAATCAACTATGAGCTCAGTAATGCATGTTCAATTGGTAAATCAGGACAGAACACAGCCACATCAAAATGCATTCTAAAGCCATGATTTCACTGCTCTCAGCTAGTCAAGCCTACGGAAGCAAGCAAGGGACACAGGACAGAAATAACTTGGAAGTACCACTGTTGGGGAATTAGTGATGCCTTAACTAAAAGATGAAATGCCACTTAAGACGGCACTTTTCAGTCTCCTGACTGCGCCAGGCAGGCTGTTGCTCCCTCTCCAGTTTTCTACAGTTGGCATCCCTTTTAGCACCTGTCATTCTGTACAATAATTATGCGTTTATGTGTCTGTCTTAGTCACTGGAGTTGAAGTCAGTGATTATCCTATTTCATTCTGCATTTCAGGGACCTGCCACAAAGTTCAGCTCATTGTAAGGATTCAAAGACTATTGAATCCATTCATTCATTCATTCATTCAACAACCACTTTTTTGAGTTTTGATTCAAGCCACACATTTCTGTGCAGCTCTCCCAAATTCAAAGCCTGGTGATCAGCCAGGTCTTTGCTGTGACTCTTCCAGTGCCAAGTGTGGAACCTTGGGATCACTGTCACTTGTCAAACTCTAAGCAAACAGAGCTCAGAATCGTTCAGGGAAAGATGTCCATCAAACTTCCAAAACAATGAGAAGACTGTCACATCTAGAGCTAAGTGCTGGCCACATTAAGGATCAGGGCTGGTGACAGAGTCGAACAGTAGACACCTGCTAGGGGGAAAAGCCTGGTCTAACCCACTGAGATCTCCTGCCAGAAACAGCCAATGCATCTGGAGGTAATAACAGTATGGACTCAGAGGGCATCTCCTCAAGATTGGAGGTGCTCATTTGTTCAGCGTAGGGCTCATCTCTTTGCATAATGACTAACATCTCTTAAAAATAGAATTCCCTTAGTGGTACAGCTCACTTTGAGAGTCCATCAGGAACAGGGATGTTCCTGAGAGTCTAGTGGGCTTTCTCAGGAGAGGCATCTCCGAGGGGGTGTCCAGTGCAATGACAATGAAACCCCCTCAGCCCTCAGATACCCCTTCCACAGTGCAAAGGCAGGTAACCATTTGAGGGAATGCATTGCCTGGACAGCACATAGACTGAGACAGACTGAATAAGGTGTTCTCAGTCGCAGCCTTTGATTATGAAGACTATCATGGATGCATCAGAATTCCTGATCCATTTGGTCCCATGTCCTGCCTGTGTGGGGACCCTCCAACAGTAAGAGGGCTCTGTGTGATGCATTGGGAAAAGAGAAAGCACTACAGAAAATGTTCTCCCCACAGCGCTGCTTTAAGCTGGAGCTGTGCCCAGTGAGTCCCTGTTAGAAATCCTAAGTGAAGGGAGCACGGGAAGCCATCAATCTTCAGAATGCAGAGCAACTGGGGCTACCTGGGAGGCTGGTGCCCCCTGCGACCGCAATGGCTTTTCTGCAAAGGTCTCCTCAGTATTCCCTCAGCATTCTTTTCAGTCTTCCCTTTATACTTTAATTCCTGTGACCCTTCAGTTTCTCAGAAAGTTCCTTATGCAAATATTTAAAAAATATAGTACTTTTATTTTTATTCAACTCACCTTAAGAAAATTCCTGAGATTTAAAATTATTTTTAAGTAGCCCTGGCTCGGGTAGCTTAGTGGATTGAGTGCAGGCCTGCAAACCAAAGGGTAGCAGTTTGATTCCCAGTCAGGGCACATGCCTAGGTTGCAGGCCAGGTCCTCAGTAGGGGGTGCATGAGAGGCAACCACACATGGATGTTTCTCTCCCTCTCTATCTCCTTCCCTTCCCCCTCTCTAAAATAAATAAATAAAATCTAAAAAAATGTAAATTATTTTAAGTAAAACAAATAGTACGAATATAGGAATGTATTACAATTGAATCATCTCACAGTTTTGGCATGAAAGAAAGTACTCACTAAGTGTCTGTTGAATGAATGATTACGAATTTGTTGGGAAATCAGCTGAGCCCTTCATACAGCCTTTTCAAAATAAACAAAAATAGATTTCTCTGAAGCTGCCTGATATTTAAATGATTTATCTGTTTGTTTGCATGAGAAACAAGGTAATGAATGCGACATTTTTTGTCCTCAAATAAGCTAGACTAGTAGGGCACGTTGCCCAGAGACTCCTTGGTTCCATTTTGGAAATGAACCCTGCTGTAGCTGCCACCAGGAGGCACCACTGAGGGTAGCATGAAAACCTAACTTTCCAAGGCTTTCTCCATACATGGCCTGCTGAGAGAGACATGGAATATAAAACACAGTCAGAGGCTTGATTTTTTTCCCTAGAAAATAAGCTCTCTACCAAAATAAAAGTGTCTTAAAACTTCAGTATCTACATGTACACCTTACATTAAAAACACCATTTGAAGCAAAATGATAAGGAACAGTAACATCAGAGTTGAAATAGCTGTCATGTTTCACTCGCATTAGAGCTGTCTGGAGTACGCCATCCACCGAGATCATGCCGGCTCCCAGGACCCGCACATTTGCTCCTGCTGTCTAAATTCTCCTGCCACCCCTCCCTGCTAGGACCTCCACTGCACACTGGTTCCTGGCTCTATTTTTAGGACTCCTCCCAGGGTATCTGATGTGTGCGGCGGTTTAGCAGTTCAGCCTCCTCCAAATTTCTATAAATCCAGGATTCTGTTCACCCAGCCAGGCTTGCTGGGCAGCTCAGCTCCTTGCAATGCAGGCTTTGTCTCCTACAGGGCTCCAATTAGACCCCATGCTGGGGAAGGTGCTTGGGAGTCACCTGGGCACAGTGAGGAGCAAGCAAACCTACTCTTCGTTTTGATTTCACCCGGCCAAAACTTAGCCAGGGATCTGTAAAGACCACACTCCGGGGCTTCCTCTTCCTTAGTCGGGGCTTCACAGGCTGCCTACGGCCAGCATTTCTCTCAACATGCAATTAATTATTTGCCTCTCTTCTCTCTGTTAGCCTCTCCTGCCTGACCAGTGCCCTGACATGCTCACCCAACCTTCAGAAAATGACAAAGTATCATTGCTTTTCACTTGATAACTTGGAGGAGACTTTTGACCATTTGTACATTTTTAGCATTTAACATTTAAACAAACACATAGTTTCATGCAATGTTTTTCTCACTGGGCGGGGAGGGCTTCATCTGATGATGACGTGAAAAAGCTCACATCCAAATAACACACTTGTGTTCTGTGACACAAAGCACTTGAGCTGAGTGACACTCACTTACCTTGCGACTCAAATCTAAGTATTTTACCCCAAATCACGCAGCACGCCTGCTCTCCTGTTATTCTAGTTCTGTACCTTTTCTATTACGCAAGATTTAACCTCTGCATAGTTTCTTCATTAGTTTTTGCTTGAAGAAAAATGAGTGCTTAAGCTACTGAGAAGAAAATTAGCCTGTTTTGCATTGTGTTCATTTTCCAGGCCAGCAACGCACAGAAGCAAGTGCAGGAGGGAAGAACAACTGCTGGCTGAGTTCTGAGAGAGGAGGGTCTAGTCCTGATTTGGTTGTGCCCAAAGGTTTCGTGTTGGGCAATTTACTTGGCAATCTGGGCCTCATTTTCCTGACAGAATGCTAGATAGGGTATCTCTAAGGAGATTCTCAGTCCTAACAACCTATCACACTCTATTTGGCATATACCTTTACAGTGAAGGCCAACTACCGTATTTTTCAGACCATAAGACACACCTAGGTTTTAGAGGAGGAAAGTAGGAAAAAACATTTGAAGCAAAAAAATGGGGTAAAATATTTAATGACGTAAATAACATAATATTTCACCAATATAAATGTAAACAGAACTCAACTGCAGCATTAACAACCATTATTCCTCCCAAATTTGGGCGGGGGGGTGCGTCTTATAGTCTGAAAAATATGGTACTTATTAAGGTGTGCTAACTTTTTTTATACCACAGTGTAATCTAGTATGAGTGGGGAGAGAGCTTATTCTGTGCCCTTACATCTAAAGCATTTGACTTCTCCTTGGCCCACTAAGGAAATACATATATTCATTCAACAAATACACATTGACAAAAAAGGAGGAAAGGGGGGAAAAAGAGATGACAGAGGCATGGAAAAGAAGAAGAAAACAAGCACACTCTCCCTCTAAAAATGAAACACCTCCTATTTGCCCAAATGGTAAGGGCAGACTAAAATCTGATCTGTCCCTGGAAATAAACAACCTGTACAATTTGTCATCACTGGCAAGGAAAAGCGCCCACACTCTTCATCCTAGTTTATCTCTTTTCTCTCTTTAAATTACGGGGGTGCTGTTTCTGTCCAACACTGTCGTCCTCTGCGCGCATAAGCCCTGCAGTGATTCAGAATAATCGACAAGGTGACAGCTGGAGATAGAAGTCATGTCAGGTCAGCAATCTAAGTCGCATATCAAACTAAGATGGTATTATGGGACAGATCACACTTTAATCAGCCGGAGCTTAGATGAACGCAGGCATATTGATAGCATTTATGATTTGTCTAACAACCTGCAGTGGGACAGAGAAATGGCACTTTGAAATGCAGTCGGCGGGTGTTAATTAACGGTAAATCGTGACGGAACTCCTGTGGTATTACATGATGTCCATGCGAATTCTCTAATAATTTATAATGCCTGGGGTGCTCCCACAGCGCGGCATGAGAAGTACAATTACTTGTAGCCCTGCTTGATCTGCCCCGTCCCTTGACTCAGGAGGCAGCGGGATCTGTGGCTGTGGTGAGTCCCTTCCAGGAGCATCGCCTCCGCAGAGGCCGTGTCCCTCTTCCAGAGTCGAGAAGGGACGTCACGTGCTCGAGCAAAGCTTAGCTGTACAGTGCCTAAGCACTATCTCCCAGGAAATACATAAATATGTTTTTTTCCAGGGGCTAATAAGTGGAAAGAGGTTTCTTAATTACTAGTTCATAGCTGCCTGGTCTCCGATGCCATGATTTTGAGTCTCTAATGCTCTAATCTTAGACTAATTGCATCCTTGACATCTAATTGTTCTGTTCCAACGCTGACAGCCACAGTGTGTTTACAACTGCTTCCCGGGGAGGGGTGAGAGAGGATGGGAAGGAAGTGACTGACTTACAGCAGCGGCCGAAAAACATTTAAGGATACTTAGCCCCTCTCCCAAAATTTCTCAAAGCCTTCAAATCTCAAGAGTGAAAGAACCATGCCACACCACTAGCACTACGTTAGGTGACTGACAAATGAGTGAAAATGCTAAAAAAAGCTAATTGGATTCAACTGGCCTTTTTTCCCCCTAATTTGTATCTACAAATTAGCTCTTGTTAATCTACTTGTAAATATCAGTTGCAAAAATGTGAGAAGCAAATGAACAGTCTTCAACCAAATGATGCATATTTTTTTCCAGAACTATCCTGCCATTTTCCTGCCCACTTATCCATACATTGCAATTGGCGCTAGAGAGTGAGACAAAAAGATTTCAGCTGGAGTGAAGGGCTTCATTTGCCTCTTTCTATGTGAAACCGTCAGCCCCTTAGCCTGTGGGGGGAAAATACATATTTCTTCCTTTTGAAAATATCACAGGAGCAGCTGCTCCTCGGCTATTTTGAGTGGATTTTCTGAGAACAGCTTGTAACTGCAGTATGGTATATGGTGGATGGTTGGCAGGAGCCTGGCTGTGGGAGGGGAGTAAGTACAACCTAAAACCAGGGCAAGCTCCAGGAACTGAAAAATGGGGGTCGGGGGTGGAGGAAGAGGTCATGTCCCCAAAGGGAAAGAAATGGATGGGAAGGCCCAATTACCCCAATGGCAAAATTGTTAGCCTTTCAATTTATCTCAGTCAAGCTCAACTCTGCCAATCTGTTAACACAGTTTGATGCTAGAAAGGACAGGGCTTAGTGGTAAAGACAACAGAAAGGATCAAAAAAGAATAAAAGAAGAAAAATTCAAGTGCAAATGAAATCCCAAGTCCAGCCGGGAAACAGGCAACAGCCTCCTTGCCTCCACACCGTGTCTGACGACAGCCCAGCAGGGCCGGGCTGCATGTCAGCTCACACAGCCCTGCACATCTTATCTCTGGCTACAGGCTCAAGAGTTTCCCTGCTCTGGGTCACAGCCACCAGCCCTTGTGTGTGGCAGAGGAACATGGTGAACCTGTGGAGTTAGTAACCAGTGTCGTCAGAAGAGCATCAGCATCTGAAGTCCAGCTGAGGAAACAGAGCCTCTCCGAACCCGTGTTCTCAGTAATTGGAGGTTCAGAGCAGCAGCTACATTGAGGCCTCGGGCTTCCAGAAAACACGCTTGTGACGATCTTATGTGTTACTCCCCGGATTCCATGTGCTTTTACCCACACAGTCCCCACCTAATCTCCAAATCGTAAGTATTTCAGAGTCTCAACATCTCCAATCTAACTCTAACCTGGATCCTCCCATAAAAAGGTCTATGTGTTCGTAACACCTTCACCTCCTTTTGTTTCAAAATATTTAGCAATTAATAACTCTTCTGACTGACTCATAGGAACTCTATTTTGGATATTTGTTTCTGACTAACTCCTTACCACTGTCCTTAACTGTCATTTTAACTTCTTGTAAATATTTAATTTTTTTAAAAAAAAAATCACAGATTGAGCCCTGGCTCTTGTAGCTCAGTGGATTGAGCATGGGTCTGTGAACCAGTGGGTCACTGGTTCGATTCCCAATCAGGGCACTTGCCTTGGCTACAGGCCAGGTCCCCAGTAGGGGGCAGATGAGAGGCTACCACATACTGATGCTTCTCTCCCCCTCTTTCTCCCTCCCCTTCCCTCTCTCTAAAAATAAACACAATCTTTAAAAAAATAAAAAGTCACACATTGATACATCATATGAGGCAAATAAATTCCAGTTTCCAAAGCATTTTGAAATATAAACTACACCTGAAAATAATGTGTTTATGAACACTGGGGGAACTGTTTTCAGTGACTGTGTCATGACCTCTAGTGCTTTGGAGCTCTAGCAGGGTGTTCTGGTTATCACACCAATCAAAGTCACTCCTGCACTTTAATGCGTGAGGGTCAGGGATATCAGCTGCGCTGAAGAGAACTCGCCGTCACACACGATGGAAGGATTGCCCTGGGCTGTGTGAGACTCTCAGATTTCCCAGAGGACATTCTTAGAGATGAAATATCGGTTTATAACTTCCTAAATCTGTACAGCATAACTCTGTTTTCAGAATACATATAAGATATTTTTTGCATGGCTTAATATACATGGACTATTCTAGGAATGCAGTTACTGTGTAAATGAGCAACGACTGTACTTGCTTTGGACCTTTACCAGGAGTTGATTACCATCCCGTAGAACCACAACATCACGGAAATGCTATTCATGAAGTCTGAGTTGCAGTGAGTGCACCCGCATGGCATCTGCAGTGGTCACACCCCTGGTGAGTCCACTTGTGGGCACAAACACTGACCACCTCGTGAGCTCTCCCCATGCACTCAAGGGCAAGCATCTGCATCTTGGAAATATAGACTTCCTTTTCCTGTCCCGAAAAGGAACCTCATTAGACCAATTACAGATGTAGCCCTAATTGCTGTTTACTTCATTTAGATGAGGTTTTCTTATTATTATGTAATGGCTACGAGGCAGAGGGCCTATGTCTGAGACCTCCATGAGCAAAGCACCCTCGTCCTCAGAACCCTTAACTCTTCAGCTTGGTCCGATGTCCACAGGGTTCTTTGCCACGCTGACTCTTGCAGTCCGGTTCTGCCACTTTCCTCTTGTGTTTTCTTCTCCCTTCTCAGGGCCTAATGGACAATTTTTAAGACTTCCATAATTTCACTCTGTCTGCTAGTTAAGCCTGGTACTTTCCCCTTCCTCCTGAAGAATGCTCTTCCCAGGCAGTATGCGCATACCTCATTTTACTGCGCTGGATCTTATTGTTTTGCAGAAATTGTGTTTTTCACAAATCGAAGGTTTGTGGCATCCCTGCATGAGACAAGTCTCTTGGTGCCATTTTCTGACAGGCTCAGATGATGGCTATTTTCTAGCGATAAAGCATTTTTTCATTAAGGTATGTGCACTGTGGTTTTTTTCAGACTTATGCTATTGAACACTTAATAGGCTATAGTACAGTGCAAACAAATCTTTGACAGGCACTGGGAAACTGAAGAATTCCTGTGACTGTCTTTATTGTGATGCTCACCTTACTATGATGGTTTAGAGCTGAACCCACAATATCTCTGAGGTATGCCTGTGTTTAATTCCTGCTCTTGGGTGGTAAAATTATCCAAATCAGAAAAATGGTCTACTTTTTGCTCAGTAGGGTACATATATTAATGCAGACTCAAAAGTCTGGTCCTTATAGCAAATAGGTTCTTGTAATCAAAACGCATACGTTAGACATCACAGCCATTAAAACTATCCAGTTGCTTTCCTCTGACTCAGTTGGTTCTAAGTAATTTGTTCTGTTTGACTTCTATCGAATTTCCTGCAGGAGTGAAACTGAGCTGGTCAACTGGCACAGTTTTCTCATACTCTTCACACTTATATTAATCATTACAAGTCAATAAATTGACACTCTTATTTTGATGTAAATCTTTTGTGAGCTTAGTTGCTCGATTCCATTAATTCTGGGAATGCTAGCAAAGTAATTCCTAGATAAGCAAAATTGAGAACCAGAGCACAGAGCAAGTACGCACCTTTGGACTAGGTAAACAACCGACTCCCAGAGGAAGAGCATCCCACTGCAGAGAGAGGACAAGCTGCAATGGCGGCAACTTCACCCAGCAACCTTTGGGGGAGAAACACCTGGAACTTAACCCATGGTTAGCCGTGTATCACTGGGTGACAACGAAGAACTAAACGTTACTGAGGTAGTTCCCAAGACTTACTTGAAATGCTTAACACACACACATATTAACTTGGTATTTGCAGCCTTAAATCATTAGACAACACATGAACCTTGCTGTCTGCACTAATCCCAATGGGCTTTGTCAAAAAGGAAAATGGCCCTGGCTCTCAGAACTAAGGGAATGTCTAAGTAAAGGATATATAGCAAAGGGCATATTCTTTGGATGTTGTTACACCAGCTCCCATGCTGTCCTGGGACGCCAACCCCTGTTATGATGCAGAAAACTAATCCTAGACATTGTGTTATGTTTGAAGAACAGCCAGCAGCTGATTTCATTGCCACTCCCTACTTCCTGCTTTCTAGCAACAGAAATAGTAAGTGTGTGACGTGCGAAGACTCACCAATGGAAATGGTGTCCACAGGGTATTTCTGAGTAGCAGCCGCTATCCTCCCCGCAGTTCAGCAGAAATGATGAAAGTGACCCATATGGAAACATCCACCGTGCTTACGGGGGTCACTGGAGTTGGGACTAGTGCTTTATATTTTAGCTGACGGCCAGTACACCAGATTCTGTGCTCTTACAGTGGGCACTACAGCACTGCAGAGGCCTGGGGCTGGACCCTGGATGGCCACGATGAGAAGAGAAAGCCTAGTGACACCTAGAGACTACCAAGCCACTGCAAACCAGGATAAATATCTGCCTGAAACGTAAGTTATAGATTTTGTTAAAAATAATAAAGCTTTCCTCTCATCTAAGCAGTAGAAGGTTGCAATTATCATCTGCTTTGGCAACTCCAGAGATTTGGGGGTGGAGGAAATTGATCAAACACTGTCAATACTTTTGGGGCTGCAATTCTTATGGGAATCCCAAAGACTCATTAGTTAAAACAGGTATATCATCTACTTAATTGTGAAAAGTTAAACATAAAATATGCAAAGGAATGTGTAGATAATAGGAATTTAGGCATGATTATTTTTAAACTCATTATTATAAATTAGAACTGGCCAAGACTTTCTACTGCAATAGGGGTAAAACCTATGACTCATCCCAACAGCCACATGCTGATGAATAACACTCATTTTCTGTCATATTTTCATTGTGGGAACTTTACAAGGACTATTCACATCAGGCATCCTATAAATCATAATCATTTTCTCCATTCAGAAATGCAAGTATCCCATCTAATCTGTAATATTTTAAGAAAACTTGCAAAAAATTCATAATAAATGAGTCCCTGTGTTCAAACTGGTTTGGTATAAATGGAATTCATGGTGTTCTGAGGTAGTACTATTGCCAAGCTACTAAAGCAGTATGTGGGTAGCCCCCATCACTTAACAGGTTTTAGAGCCTGCGAGGATGCAGAAGGGAATATGTACTTTGAACTGTGTGGCTTTAAGAGTTGCGGAATAGGAGGCGTTCACAAGAGTCGGTGTGAATGCTGCACATTTCACTCAACTACTTTCATGACATTAGCATGCGAAGGGGACAAATAACTCATGGGAGCAGATCCTGAGCACACGACTATGAAATTCAGGCAAGGCAATAAATGTTGGTTGCCTTCTTGCAGTTGTCGGCTGTGCTGTCATTACAAACACGAGGGAAATCCTGCAGGGGTCAACTGTGAGGACTGCCTGCTCGCCAGAACTGTCCTACGATGCCCATCAATCTGCAGAACCTCTATGCTGTGCTATATGTAAAGGTGCAGAACCCTAAACGATGCCCTTTAAGGAAGGATTTCAGGATAAGATGTCACCTTGTGGTGAGGAACAAAATACAGGAGAATTCATCTCCTACTATACACATGGCTTATTGTTTTAAAAAGAGAAAAAAATAAACTGGAATCTTTACCCACCATTTCAACTCGAGAAAAGAATTCCTATTTTTACCAATGCCAGAAATCTGACAGGCTGATCTGCATGAGGAAAGTCAGTTAAAATTATGAAGGGTTACAACAGGTTAGTGCTGAAAGAGTCCGAAGGAAACCACAGATTTGTTCTCCAGAAGAATGCACAATGTCAAAATAAGAGCTATCTAAGTGGGTAAGTATTACTAGATAGAATCTAATATGGAATCAAGTAATAAAATTCATTTGGAGACGCACAGTTCTTTGGAACTATAAATGTATCCAATAATTATCAAGAGAAGTCTTTAAAAGTAAAAATTATTTGAACTGTGCCTACACAAATATTACATGAAATAATTGTAATATATAATGTCATGAAATAAGCTAATCACCTGGTACAATTTTGGTTCATTGACTTTATTTTTAGAGCAATTTTAGGTTCAAACAAAAACTGAGTGGAAGGGACAAAGTTTTCCATATACTCCCTGCCCCCAATATGCACAGCCTCCCTTGCTATTAACAATTTTTAACATGTGTGTGGGGGAGTATAGTAATCACTACTGAAAGAGAAGTCACAGGTGTCCATCCACAAGACTTAGAAATAAGCAAGACCCACTAATAGTTAGGATTAGCCATCAGTATGAAATAACAAAAGATTTTCTGGAGACATGCCAGAGCTGTCTATGAAAATAAATATTCAAACAGGATAATAACCGAAGCGTAACATGATCACAACCAAGGAACCTGGAAAATAGCCCCTTCACTTTTTACACAGTCTTTCTTCATACAAAGTACAGGATAGGCCCTTCAGGAGGTCTGGAGAAACGGGGCACCACAGAGCAAGGATGATCAGTCTGCCCGTGACACTGACCGAGAGGGCAGCCCAAACAAGGACCCAAGCAAGCATCTGAGGAGCAAACACAGCTGTCAAAGCCCTGATGGTCCTCCAAGTAATGTCATCCTTTGGCTCCAAGTTTAGTATATCCACTTCTGTCTACAAGTGACTGCTTATATAGATGCTGAGAGAATATACAGCCCATTCCACACAAATTTCCCACCCACTTGACTTTTAATTATATGTTAATTATCTGCATTCTCTTTAAAGAAGGTAATGCTCTTTTTCATCCAAATCCTAAGTGAACACACTTAGGATTATGTTTGTACCATAACAGTATTAGATTTTGTGTATGCCTTTGAAAAATAAGTCTAATTAAAGGATAAGTTTTTTTCTAATACCTGTCATTGGTAAAGTACTGTTAGCCTGGCTAGTCTCTGTATATTTTAAAACTAAATGCCTGAGGTATTCTAAAGTAAAGCAAGTCCTTACACTGTATGTCTATTATTACAAAACAGTCACAACAAGGAATACGAAGATTGATGTGACATTTTTGACATCCACATATAGTTGTAAACTATATGAAAAGTTAAAGAATAACAATGTTTTTTGATAAGAATTTAGAGTAGAAACAAAAGGAAAGCAAGAAGTGCATGATTAAATGACAAATTAACTATTACGGGATAAAAGGCATAAAGTAAGATTTAAGTTTGCAGACTGAACTTGGAGAGACTAAGAGGAGACAAAAAGTTATTTGGAAAAAATA
>PVKM010042710.1:0-12729 GCA_004027735.1 Carollia perspicillata
CAGGGACTCCGTGGTGCCCCAGGGGGCAGCACACTCATCAGGTGCCCAATCAACACACCTCCTGATCTCCCAACTTGCAGGCCCTCACCTGTGCTGAATGTGGAACGGGAGTGGGAAAGACGGGTGTGTGGAGCTGCCGAGTCTGGGGGCTTGTGTTCTCCACAGCAGGATCTGTTCTATCCTAACCCACCAAGGACCCCGTTTCACCTTTCCCACAGGGCAGGTGACTGTCAGCCTGCAGTGCTGGGTGCCATGCTGGCCAAACGTGTCCACGGTGTCATCGCTCACACCCGCTTGGCTTCCTTCTCAGGCTCTCTGATGCCTATAGCAGACCCCTCTGCACACCACGCCACTGGACTCCACAGTCAATGTAAAAGGCAGAGCACTGAGACTTGGGAGTATAGGGTCACGTCTTTGACCCTCAGGTAGGGAAGCATTTTGTAAGTAAGAGGAGTCCTGCACACAGAACCAGGCACTTCCTGCTCCAGGGGCCTAGCGGGGCTCTGCACATGGCCTTCTGTGACTCTCAGAAGGGTTCTCATGACAGCACTGCCCAGAATTGAAAAAAAAAAAAATCCATATTGGGCAGTATGATGGCCTAAATTGTGTCCTCCCCACCCCTAATTTAGAATTCTAACCCGCAGCACCTCAAAATGTGACTGTATTTGGAGACAGGGCCTTTAAAGAGGTAAGTGAAGTTAAATTAGGTCAAATGGGTGGGCCCTGGTAATATGACTGGTGTCATCACTATAGATCAGGACACAGACAGGCACAGAGGGACAAGCATGTGAAAACAGCCATCACAAGCCAGGGGGAGGAATCACCCCTGCAGATACCTTTGTATCACACTTTTAGCCTCCAGAATTGGGGAAAAACGTATTTATTGCTTGAGCCATGTGGCCCTAGCAAAGGTACACAGGCTTCTTTCCAGGCACTGAAGCCGCCCGCCACCCACTGCCTGGATGGCCGCACTCCTGAGAGTCGTGCTGAGTGGACGCTGGCTCTTCTCAAGGCTGAGTGCCCCACCTCACTCCGTGGATCAGCCACTCTCATCCATCCAAACTCGGGTGTGCTTGTCTCCATGGTAACAGTAACAGAAGGGGAGACACTTGTTACCTGTGGTTCACTATGGTGTTTCCCCTCTGTGGTCATGGAAAAACACATCCAGTGGGGCTCCAGGTGGCACGGGTCCGTACGGGACTAGGAAGGGCAGAGCTGATCTGTGACATGAGGGTGGCTGCAATGCTAAAGTTTGTTACTGCAGCACAGCCTGGCGTATCCTGACTGATACAACAGGTAACAGCTCCACAGACCTCACTCTGTGCTGCCGGGCCTTCAGGCCATCGCCAGTGTTGCTGCAGTGAGGTTCACTTGGCAGTTGCTAAGGCTCAGGCCACTGTAGAGCCTTATCTCCCTCAACGCCTCCCCCAGCCCCCCATGCCCTATGAGGATAAACTATTCTAACCACCCAGAGAGGTCAGGTGACACGCGGAGGACTGTCAGCTTCCA
Source organism: Carollia perspicillata (assembly GCA_004027735.1). Taxonomy (NCBI): domain Eukaryota; kingdom Metazoa; phylum Chordata; class Mammalia; order Chiroptera; family Phyllostomidae; genus Carollia; species Carollia perspicillata. The sequence continues at coordinate 1,510 of PVKM010042710.1, forward strand.
ACTGGGACGGGCAAGGCGTAATCAAGCTCAAGTCCACTATCTGAAGCCCCACACCTACCGAGGAACGAGCAATGACCACCTGCATGCAGGCGAGTGGTCAGAAATGTCACGTGCGCCAAAAGCAGCATTCATACCCCAACCAACAGCATGGAAAAGTCTGCCTCTCCATGCTCAGCGATCCTGGTACCGAAACTTTTAAAGTTAGTCCTGGAATCACAGACTGGAAAAAAATCACCCCCACTACTTTAATGATTTTTTTTAATGTTGAAATCTTTAATTGGTCTGGAGTACAGGCTGGTATAAACAACGAGGAAGATGTCCAGTTGTATTATTTCCCAGATGCCTAACCAGTTGTCCAACTCCTTTTACTGAATAATCCAGTTTACCCCCATTAATTTGAAATACCTCTAGTATGAACGAAATTCCTTATTTAGTTGGCTTTATTCCAAAGTTCTCTATTCTCCTTTGTTCATCTGTCCGCACCAATTTCCAAGCACCTTCTTTACTGCAGCGTCATAGAATGTTCAGTATCTCATAGGACCTTTTCCTTAATACTTCCAGTGCTAGAATTTTCTCTGGACACAGATACTTTAAAAAGCCCTCCCATAGAGCCCACAGTGCCCCATCCTTAATAAATAAAAATCTGTGGGTATTTCCAAGGGACACGCAAGACAGACATGACCTGGAAGGCAGGCCCTAGCACCTCCGCCCGCGTGCTCCTTAGGGCTGCCAGTCCGTGTGGGGAGCCAGGAGTGCTGAGTGCCCAAAGGGCCCTCCTCCCACCAAGCATGGCAGGGCCTCCTCTCCTGGCCCTCTATGTACCTGCTTGCCCAGAGCGGGGACGCAGCTAGGTCACTGCATCTGCCCAAAGGCAGAGGACGCTGTCACTTTGCAACACCATACCCATTCCCTGTGTGGCACGCCAGCCCAGAGTCCTCCCATCCTCTCCCAATGTCACCCAGGAACGGGCGACTTTGCCAACACCACTGAGGCCCTGCCCTCTCCTCCTTTCCTTTTGTGAGGGCAGCCCAACCACCCTAAGGCCCATTCCCCAAATTAAAAAACAGGTCATCAGGCCTCTCGCCAAGTCCCCCTGGGCCTGCCCTGGCAGGCCCTCAGGAGAGGTATGTCAGACTATAATCCAAGCCCACGGGAGTTGTCTGGGGCCTGAGGAAGGAAGGGCCCCAATGGGACAGAGGGTCGGAAGGGAAAATGACAACCCTGAGCTGAGGGTCCACTGAATGGAGACAAGAAAGGCAGCCTGTGCAGAACCAGCCACATAACAGGGATGTCAGCTGGGCCATGTATGGGTCCCAGAAAGCAGCTCTAGGTCCTACTGCCAGAGCAGTTTGGCCAGCTCCAAGGAGGGCCCTTCTGATTATCACCAACCACACCAGATCTGCAGGCAGCCAGGCCGCAGCTGACGGGGGTCGGTGGGCGCAGGTCTGACTCTCCCCTTGGTGCTGGGCAACAGCACCGAGGGGCAGTAGTGCCACCCCTCACAGGAGCAGCGCGGCCGGGGCTGGCTGGGACGTTCAGGGATTCTCCACATCTGAGCAGCATCAGTCCACACGTGATTGCTTCTGTCAGCTTGCTTGCTTTGCTTTTAGGGTTATATCAGCTTCCCACCTATTTCCAGGATTTGCAACTGGTTTACTTACAAGATATCTGTGCCTTAAAATAACTCACACATAAAACCCTCTGAACTCAGGGCCTTTTTAAGTGACAGTTACTAAATAAAAGAACCCCAACAATGTACTTAACTTTTTTTACTGTATGCTGCTTATTACAATTTTCCCTAAAATAACTAGTTTTAGTTGCAGCTCCCGTTTCCACTTATTGCTTGTTCCTACTTTCCAGGAAGGTGCTGTCTTGTTTTGTTTGCACAACTATAAAACTGGAAGGGGCTTGCCATTCCCGCTGAACCACTCCTCCGAGTAGGTACAGCGCACCAGCCCTCCGTTCAGTCTGGCTGGAGGGAGCTCCCCAGCTTGGCTCTTGCTAACCCATCCTTGTACCAAACAGGTCTTTCTTCATTCCAGTCCTCTGGCCCCTGGGGGCCTCACAGCTCCCTGCTGCCTGCTCCTCACTTCACCTCCCCTCTCAGAAGTCAGTTCTCAAGACCACACTCCACTTACCAAGCCTCCTGTTCCCACCCAGTCAGCCCAACTCCTCAACCAGACCCTTCCGCCCTCAAAGCTCCCAGCCACACATGTGACACTGACCTGGCGTGCTCGTGGCTGGGGCCTAGCCTCTCTGTTCCCGACAGAATGGGCCTAGTGTTGCTGCCAGTAGAACAGGCCCTGCTCGTCAGCTGTCACCACACTGCAGGCTCAGCCATGGCTCCAACGCACATTTAATGAGCACCGGTTGTGTACCAGGGGCACAAGCTAACATGGAGCCCCTGCCCTAGAGGCTCACAGTCTACCCCAAGGTACAAGTCATATAGTGTGGGGGTGTAGGTGCTGAATCAGCAATGTGCAGGAGTGGGCAAGAAGGCGGGGTCTGTTGAAAAGCGGGAGGGCAGCAGGAGTAAAGGCACTGAGATGACAAATCCAAGAAAACCAGGTGACTAGAATTAACATACAGAGGGAGAAAATGCCTGGACTGGAGTTGAGACTAAAAGGTGGGCTGCATCTCCCCTTCCTGTACTGAGCCTTCCCAGCTGACCAGGGTTGCTGGCAAACCCACAGAAAAGCATCTTTCTCCACCAAGACCATCGGACTCACACTCAGCTATGAGTGTGGCCACTTCCTTCAAGCAACCTTCCTTCAATTCCAGCCCCACAAAGCAAAGACCATCCAGGGACCAGATCCAAACTGGGCTGGCATGACAGACCCAGTCCAGCTGCAGCCAGGATTTTGGGGAGGGGTGGGTAGTTTGTGTATACTTGGGCGGGTAGGGTTTACAAAGACAGTGCAAAAATGTGATGGGGACCGACCTACAGAACTCTGCCCAACTAGCAGGAACAAGCCCGGGCAAGATGGCCCTCCCAGGACAGCTGTGGGGATGCTACAGAGAGCCTAGCACCAGGCAGCCTCTGAGCCACCAGGGAAGTCATAGAGTGAGTACAGGGCAGAGGCCAATGTTCTGCTGGGGTGGGCGAAGGGGTCGTTTGTACTCCAACAAGGTAGAGTCCAAACAGGTGCACCTCCTGCCCAGCAATGGGGCAAGTGCACAGCGTAACACATGGCAGCACTATGTCTAAAGTCACCTGGCAATGCCACTTCGTCCTGATGGGGGGCTGTGGAGCTCCTTGGCTACGAGGGCCACTTCATCACAAGGGCCACTGCTGCATCTGCCTGAACCCTGTTTAGAATCCAGGGATGCAGGATTGAGAGCAGGAGAAAATGGTGGCTCTCCTGGGGTCTCCACCACACCCTGTGGGTCCATCTAAAGATGCCTCCTGGTCTCCCTCTGCCTCAGAAACCTCCTCCTCTGTCTTCTGGGGTTCTGGACTCCCTGAGAGAGCTAGATCTAGTTTCAGGGCAGGGGGGGTAGCAGATTCTGGAAGTACAAGGACAGATCTGGGTGCCCCCTCCCTTGGCTGGGAGGAGGCTGGCCCCACCAGACCAGGTTTGGTGCTGCATGCACAACTGAACAAGGCAGGAGGCTCAGCTTGGCCAGCTGCTGCTCAGGCAGAGCATTTCTGAATGCAAAGTCGGAACTAGGAACAGCAGGTGTGGCCAGAGTGGCTGGGACAGGCCTGGGGGTAGGGCCCATGTTGAGTGCCAGGGTGTCCGAGAACCTAGCTAAGTACTATCTCACTACAGGCAGCTGTGGGGCCATTGGAGGCTGGCTCGAGGCAGGAGGCAAGGGGCTGGGCATTGCAGCATGGTACTCAGCAAAATTGTTCGGGTCCTGAATAACCTCCTTGAGATCCTAGCAAAAGCTCTCATAATCATCAGGCAGTGGTAGGTCCCTGTCAAAATAGGGAGCTGCCCATGCTTGAGCTCAGCCTGTCAGACGCCCGAGGACCTTGCAGACGCACCTGAGGTTGTCCTGGTAGTGCTCAAAGCGGGAAGACATGTAATCACCAAGCTGAGCCAAAAAGCGGTCTAGCAGCGATGGGGAGCCATCAAAGGTGCCTGGGTCTGAGCCTGGCACCCAGTGGAAGTCCACCCTGGGGGGTTGTGGGCCTGGCATGCGCACAGCAGGGGGACCCCTTTCTGTGGCTTCACCATCCACTGTGCTCTTCTGCTCCATGGTTGTGCGCACACACACAGGGTCCCCACAGCAGGGCTGCTCAATCCAGGGATCCACTGGGGGGGCATATGCAGCCCCAGGAGAGGCCCAGTCTATCTCCTGCCAAGGGTGTGCATTGGCATAATTGGCTGCAGCTCGGATGGGATTTCGAGGACCCTGTTGCCAGCTCCATGGGAATGGAGGGAGGCTGCTGCACCAACTACTACAAAGAAGGGGAGAAGGGAGGAAGAGATGGCATGGGAGGGGAGGGTGGTCAGAAGTGACACTTAGGACACAAGAGGACAGAGATGGGCTGGAGAGGGGCACAGCAAACCTCAGGTGGTCCAGGCAAGTGCTGAGGGTCAGGGGAGCTGACAGCTGCGGCCTCAGGACAGCTGAGAAGCGCTGATGGGACTGTCAGATGCAGGTCACCATCCAGGGCAATCTGTCCAAAAACAAGGTGGGGAAGAGCAGAGACTAGGCCCAACCATCACCATCAGGCTGCAAGAGGAGGCAATAAGCAGGCAAACCCTAGGTAACCCACAAGGAGCTCTGAATGGAAGGAGGGCCTGGAAGGTCCAAGAAGGCGGGCAAATGCCACCTGTGACATTGCAAGGACAAGGTGTGATGGCAGATGCTGTTAGTACTAGGAGAAGGAAAGGGGGCCAGATCGGAACCCCCTGGACACCCTTGAGCAGCCAGGCTCTCTGGGAATTTCAGGAGAATGACAGTAGTAACCTTTTACTGAGTGCTGTATCCACACCAAACACTGACCCTCTCATAAGGCTGGTACCATAATAATGGTCCCCGAGGCAGAGTGGTGAGTGAAGTCACTTGTCTGCAGCCACACACCAACCAGTAAGTGGCAGAGGCAGCTGAATCTGGCTCTAGAGACCAAACACTTAACCATCAACTTCACCACACCAATTATGCACTACACAGTCTACTTAGGAGGAATTTTCTAGCTGCCCCAAACACTAACACTAATTTATGACACGGACGGACATAAGATTCTTTAATATCACAGCATCAGGAGCATGGTAGATGCTACCTATGTGTGAGACAGAAGCCCAGGTCTTCCAGACTCACCTCACCCCTCAGAGTACAGCCTACATAGAGGCGATGCCACCCTGACCCCAAGCATCACCTCCCTGCACCTCCTTCCCTGTCAAAAGCCCAGCATCTGATATCTCAAGTTTAAGTCCACTGGCTACATCTTCTCTCACCTTCCTCCTGCAAAGGGCCTGGACAGCGATGATCATCAGTCCTGAGTAGCCCAAACAGCCCTGAAGTGGGAAAGGAGGCTGTAACCAAGAGCAGGTACAGTTCTCTTCCAGTGCAAGCAGCCCTCCCCACAGGCTCTCACACTGCTTAGCCCAATAGCAGCCACCTCCCCAGTCTTTCTGCAAACTGGAGGTCCACTCATGGCCTCCACAAAACTCTCTGCTTCACCCCAACTTGTACAATTTTTCTGACAATGCCTCCACTCATTCCCCAGTACCCCATCAGTTCAGACATAGGGGCACCACAACCTGCCCACACCTTCGTGTGTAGTTTGCTATGTGTTCATCCACCCCTAATGAGAGTGAGTTCCTCCAGGAAAGCATAGCTCTGTGTCTTTCTGTCCAGAACCTCCCAGGGTGGCCTGCAGCACTCAATGCTGCCAGGGCCACCAACCCCTACCATTGCCACCCGAGCATTACGGAACCTCTCAGAGACATCCTCTACCCTGGGGGCAGCCTTCCATGTGAAAAGCCCTTTCCATCCTAATACAAGGGAAAAATATGCTAGGGCCTGCCAGCAGTAGTGGCCCAAGGAGAAGCACAGGAATGCAGTATACAGGAATGCAGTATACTCAGAGTCCAGTCCAGTCCCTCACGAAGCTCTGAAAAGCAATAACCACATTGCAGCTCCTATCACCAATCTGAAGTTAGGTGCCAGGCTCCCACAGAGACCACATGCATCCCATGCCCAGGAGCCAACACACTACCCAGGTCTCTGCCCTCCCTTCCTCCCAGTCCGGACCTCACACCCCAACTCAGAACCCTAGCTTGTCACCTTCCTGCTCATCAGCATTCCTGCGTGTCCTCTGCAACCTTAGGAAGAAAATTCTGGGCCAAACAGCCAGCCCTACATGCACCTGAACCTTCCTAAGCCTAGGCCTGACTGGTGAGAGAACCTTGGTTTTCCCACGTCTATCAGTACATTGATCGCTCTCATTTCTCTCCCCATCCTGCCTGACACTGAAGAATTTGGGCCCTTCTCCTGGACTGGACAGCATTCTATCAAGGAGCAGGTAACGCGGTTCACGTGCACTTGCCTCTGCAAAGCCAAAGCCAGCACCCTGGAACACTGGAAGATTCTCTGCTCCGAGGAGACCCTGAGGACCCAGGAATAGAATAACTTGCCCAAAGACTCATAGCAAATGCCTCTACTTTAGGGCAGACCACAGCACCACCCCTCCCGCAACCTCCCTGCAGGAAACCGTGGGGATTTGAGCTCGCAAGCTCCACAGCAATAAGAAGGCGACCCACCTACAGCTACGCCAGGCACCCACGAAGAGGGCCCAGGAATCTGCAGCCAGAGACCTTGCGGACGCGTTTCCCTCCGAGGGCGAGAGTCCAAGCGTCACCTAGAAAGTGGAGAACAAGATCGACCGCCGTGAGGAGAGTGAAGGGGCTACTTCTAGGGACTGAGAGGCGGGAACCAACCGAAAATGATTCCAGACGCCCCCTCAGCCCCCGGCGTGGACTGATAAACTGAGGCCCACTAGCCAGGACAGCGGCGACCCAGTCCGAGGGCTCCAAGCACGTCTCTGCAGAAAGGGATTTGGGAAGGGACGGGAGGGATCCCACCGCCGGATGCCCGGGTTCTCACCGCCCCACTGACCCTCGAGCTGAAGATAGCAACTCCACCTCCGTGCAGAGAGGAGCTCAGCGCTCCACTGCGTTATGCAGCCACACCCCCTGCGTGCGCGTGGCCTCCCCGTACTGGCTCCCGGCCCACCACACGTTTGTCTCCCAACCGGGCCGCGCCTGCGCCGTGCGCCGAGGAGCCGCGGCCGCGCAGAAGCTCCCCAGTCCTGCCAGCGCGGCAGCGCAGCGCGAGGGCTGATGGGATCGCTCTCAGCCCGGCGCACCGCCGAGTGCCACGAGAGCACAAGGGATCTCGTGCGCAGGCGCAGAGCAGACGGAGTAGGCGGAGCTACGCGGGAGAGCAGGCGGGGAATTCGACGTGGGTGAGCACAGAGTAGCTAGAGGTGCGGGGGCTGATACCACTGCAGCTGGGGGCTGCGGGCATTAGGGAGGACTTGGGCATACAGGGACCGCGGCTGTCTTTTGTAAAGTTCCTCTCACCACCCAGTACTCCACGTTCAAAGGGCCTGGTTCTACATACACATTTCCGGCGCAGAGCGCGAGGGCCAGGCAGCGCTTTCCCCAAGGACCTTCCACCTGCGTTCTGACAGGCAAGGCCTGTGGGTTTCTTATCGTTGGTGGGTTTACCTCTACCCAGCCGAGGCTGGACCCAGAGAGGACAATGAGGGTATTCTGCAAAGGCCAAGCCTGCTGCCCAGGAGTGGAGTGCCGGTCAGCACCCAGAGGTGCTGGAAAAGCCCTTGGAGGATGAGGTTGGGGGCTCCTCGCGTGCACGGCCCCGAGCCACCCCCTCCCGCCCTCTCGGCGCCTAAGCAAGAGGTGGGGGAGGGTGCCAGCCCCCACCTCAAGGTCCTAATATCCCGTGGGCCAAGGACTTGGACGCAGGCCAGGAGGTACTGGGGCCACGGACAGCCGAATTTACTGGAAAATGATCTTTCCCAAGGCGAACGCACACGTAACACCCCAGCTCCCTTTCTGCCCTGGTCTAGTGACTCCTTTCATGAAAGGATCTCTGAAATGTTATCTGCATTTACACCCAAACTCACTTTCTTTGATCTTTGAAACACAAATCAAAGATCACATTGTACCTTCACCGGGTCTGTGGGGCTTTCATCGGCCTCCGCCAAAAATAATAAAAGTGGCACCCGGCCAGGAAACGCCTCCTTGAAGCGTGAATGAAACTTGTATTTTTCGGTTGTATCTTTCCTAATTGACCTGATAATTTAAACTTCCTGCCTCAAAGGACAGGGGGAGTTCCCGACAATTTGGCTTACCTCAGTCGATACGCAGCAAAGGCCAGCTCGCAGTCCACCAACAGGCTTGTGCAAAAGACTCATTCAGCTGAGCAAGGCCATCAGAAAAAAGACTTCTTTTGGTCCAAATTGTTTTTTGGTTTTTTAAAACAATTCAGGCCATCTAGGTATATGAGTATATATATTTTAATTGTGGTAAAATATACATAACATAAAATTTGCCATTTTAACTATTTGTAGGTACACGGTTTGGTGGTACTAATTCACTCCGTAGTGGCACAACCTTTCACCACTGTCCACCTCCAGCACTCTTCATCCTCCCAGACAGAAACTGTCCCCCTGAAACACCAACTCACCACCACCCTTTCCCCAGCCCCAGGTAACCTCTGTTCTACTTTGTATGTATTAATTTGCCTATTCTAGGTACTTTCTGTAAGTGGAAGCATATATTGTCATTACACTTAGTGTTTTAAAAGTTCATGTGTGTTGTAGCATCTATCAGAATATTGTTTCTTTTTAAGGCTGAATAATATTCCATTATATGTACATACCACATTTTGTTTATCCATTTATCTGTTAGTGGACACTTGGGTGGCTTCTAGCTTTTGGCTATTGTGACTAATGCTATTAGGAACATCAGTACTCAAACATGTGTTTGAGGACCTGCTTTCAAGTCTTCTAAGTATATACCCTGAAGTGGAATTGCTGAATCACATGATAACCCTGCGTTTACTTCTTGAGAAACTGCCAAACTTTTCCACAGCAGCTGCACCATTTTACATTCCTGCCAGCAGTGCACCAAGTTTCTAATTTCTCCACATCCTCACAATCATTTGCCCTCTTCTGCTTTTTTGATAATAGCCGTTCTAATGGATATGAAGTGGTATCTGGAGGTTTTGGTTTGCATTTCTCTAGAGACTAGTGATATTCAGCTTCTTTTCATGTGCTTGTTGGCTGGATGAATGTCTTCTTTGGAGAAATGTCTATTCAAGTGTTTACCCATTTTAAATTTGGGTTATTTGTTTTGGTGTTGAATTGTAGGAGGTTTTTTTTTCTTGGTATATTTTGGTTATTAACCTTGTATCAGATACATGACTTGCAAATATTTTTCCCAATCTGTGAATTATCTTTTCACTCTTTTGATAGTTTTCTTTGATGCACAAATCTTTTAATTTTGATAAGGTAGAATTACCCATTTTTTCTTTTGTTGTTTTGGTGTCATATCCATGAAATCATTGCCAAATCCAATATTGTGGGGATTTTCCCTTGTTTTCTTCTAAGGGTTTTATAGTTTTTGCTCTAGGTCTTTGATCTATTTTTGGGTTATTTTTGTGTAACGTGGCGTAAAGTTACGGTCCAACCTCATTTTTTTGCATGTGGATATCCAGTTTTCCCAGAACCATTTGCTGGAAAGACTGTCTTTCCCCACTGGAGGGTCTTGGCACCCTTGTCAAAAATCAATTGACGATAGCCCTGACACGTGTCACTCACTTGTTCGGATGTCAATAGTTCCACAGAGCAAAAGCTTGCTGGTTCGATTCCCAGTCAGGGCACGTGCCTGGGCTGCTGGTTTGGTCCCTGTGGTTGGGGTACATGTTAGAGGCAACCAACTGATGTTTCTCTCCTTCTCTCCTTCCCTTCCTCTCTCTCTAAAAATAAATAAATAAATAAAATATTTTTAAAAAATCAGTTGATATGATGAATGCAAAGGTTTTTGTTGGAATCTCTATTTTAATCCATTGATCTGTATGTCTGCCTTTATGTCAGACATTTATGGTTACTGCAGTTTCATAGTAAGTTTTGAAATCAGAAGGTGTGAGTCTTCCAACTTTGTTTTGTTGTTTTTTTTTTAAAGACTGTTTTGGGCCCTGGCTGGTGTGGCTTAATGGAATGAACGTCCGCTTGTGAATGGAAAGGTCGGTGGTTGTTTCCCAGTCAGGGCACGTGCCTGAGTTGCGGGCTGGGTCCCCAACTGGGGGCATGTGAAAGGCAACCACATATCAATGCTTCTCTCCCTCTCTTTCTGCCTCCCTTCCCCTCTCTCTAAAAAATAAAATAAATAAAATCTTTCTTTAGAAAAGTATTATTTTGGTTATTGAGTTCCCTTGAGATTCTACATGAATATTAGAATGGGTTTTTCTATTTCAGAAAAAAAAACCTGTTGGGACTTTGATAGGGATTGCATTTAATCTGTACATTACTTTGTGTATATGGATATTTTCATAAATTGTCTTCCAGTCCACGAGTACAGGATGACTTTCCATTTATTTAGGACTTCTTTCATTTGTTTCAGTGATTTTTTTGCAGTTTTTAGTGTACACATCTTTTGCCTCTGTGGTTAAGTTTATATCTATATATTTTATTCTCTCTGATGTTATTGTAAATGGAATTGCTTTCTTAATTTTTTTTTGAATTGTTCATTGTCAGTGTATAGAGACATGCTGAGTTTTGTGTGTCGATTTTGTATCCTGAAACTTTACTTAATGTATTTATTACCTCTAGCGGTGTTTTTGTGAAATCTCTCAGGTTTTCAAAGTAGAAGGTCACATCATCTTCAAACAAATAATTTTACTTTTTCCTTTCCAGTTTGAATGCCTTTCTTTCTTTTTCTTGTCTTACTGCTCTGGCGAGGATTTCCAGCACTAAGTTGGCTAGAAGTGGTAAGAGCAGGAAGAGCTTCCAGTTTTTCACCACTGAGCGTGATTTGGCTGTAGGTTTTATACATACGACCTTTATCATTTTGAGGAAGTGTCTTTCTATTCCTAGTTTATTGAGTATTTTATTATGAAAAAATATTGAAATTTATCAAATGCTTTTTTTCTGTATCAATTCAGATTATCACATGGGTTTTTCCTTTCTTTCTATGGGTATGTTGTATTACACTGATTTTGATACATATTTTTAAA
>PVKM010042711.1:0-12720 GCA_004027735.1 Carollia perspicillata
GCCTGGTTTCACTTAGACCTCAGGCTCTCCCTCAGTAAAGAAGGGGAGTGGGAATCAGCCCAAGTGACCTTTCTAGCTCTGACTTTCCAGGATTTCAGAGCCAGTCCACCCTTGCTGTACTCAGTGGAAGAGAGAGGAGGCTAAGAGCCTGGGGACTTAAGCCAACTCTGCAGGACCATGGGAAGAGGCAGCAGATTTAAGAGAATCAATAAACAAACTGCTACTTAAGGAATCTTCTTAGCCCTACCCTCATCCACATAGTTTTCCCAAAATTCTTTTGTTGGTCTATCATAGTTGCCTTTCTCCAAGTAGACTCAGTTTTTACTGAGCAGTTACCCATAGGCAGAATACATCACCAATGTGCAGCCCGTAGCTCAGGGTAGAAGGCTGAATAATGTCTTTTAAAGATACCAGGTCCAAACCCCTGGAACTATACATGTTACCTTATTTGGAAAACGGAGCTTTGCAGGTGTGACTAAGTTAAAGATTTTGAGATAAAGCGATTACCCTGGATGATCCAGGTGTACCCTAAATGCAGTACCATGTATCTTTATAAGTGAGAGGCTGGGGGAGAATTGACAGAGAGAGGAGAAGACCATTTGAAGATGCTGGCTTTGACAATTGGAGTGACTGATACAACCACAGCTAAGGAATGCCAGTAGCCACCAGAGCTGGAAGAGGGAAATAGATTTTCTCCTAGAGCCTACAGAGGAAATGCAGCCATATGACACATTGATTTCTGCCCAGTTATACTGGTTTTAGACTTCTGGCCTCCAAAACAGTAAGAGAATCAATTTCTTTTTTTTTAAGGCACTGAATTTGTGGTAATTTGTTAGAGCAGCCATAGAAAATGAATACAGCTAGCCTATCCTGCCCCTAACACATTCTGCACACACGACCTGCATTCTGCGTGTGCCACGAGCCTGCTGTTTTTCTTAGAGTGATGGGGCCATCTACACTCTCTGGATGGGTTGTGATAAACAAAGTCATGAACTTGGAAGTACGGAGAGGACCTGAACTGGATATCCAGTTTATTGCCTATGTGTAAACACAGGACTTAATTTCTGCAAACCTGCCTTCTCATCTGTGAAATGGGAACCTCTGGCTAGCTTGCTGTCATCATGTTAGAACAACAAAACACAGTAGACCTAAAGTCAGTTTATCACCTTTAAAGCTCTGTGTACACTTACTGTTTTTCATTAAATCCTACTTCCCGAGCACAATCCTGGGCAGATCCTTAGTGACATACAAAAGAGTCAGATTGGGAGAATCTTCTACTGTCCTTGATATTTCCCAATGCTTTGTTTTCTCTGATTCTGTGTGACAGGAAGCAGGGGGACACGGTGTAATTGGTCCTAGGGAGGATTTATGGATGCAAACCCTTTCCCAGTCCCACTAAACTGGAGTCACTGTTCTGATTTATTCACAGATTGGTCAAGACTGTGAAAATCCTAGGTGTGTTCATGACCTTAGCACCACTGAGGTAAAAGGACCTGGCATGAGTCTGATAAATGGTGGATAATGCCTTATTTGCTTTGTGTCTCCGGTGCCTAGCAAGAAGACCCAATAAATTTTTACTGGATGAATAAAGAAATGGATGGATATATGAAAGAAAGAAAGAAAGAAAGAGAGAAAGAAAGAAAGAAAGAAAGAAAGAAAGAAAGAAAGAAAGAAAGAAAGAAAGAAAGATCTATGGAACCTCCAAATTGCAACCTTTTTCTATCTTCCAATTCAATTCCTAGCAATACAGTTGGGTTTTAACCTCAGCTCCCTGTCTCATACTGCCTCCTTGGGTCTCTGTGTTTAGCGCTAGGCTAGGACAAATTCTTGCAAGTTCCCACCAAACAGTCACTTTCAATACCAGTAAGCACTGTGTACGATCCTCTTTTAAATTAACTGGTTACCTGTAGCCACAGTCCGTGTGGGTTTCAAACCATTCCATGGGGCCCAGTGAGAGCAGCAGCAGAAAGCTCTGGTTTCCAAAAGCTGCATCCTCTCTGTCCTATATTCTATTTTATGTCCATCTGTGCCTCGGACCAGCAGCAGCAAAGTTAGGATCCTCCGACTTTTATCCTGCTGGGTCTTACTTCTTTCACCCTGGCTGCTAGAGTCCCAGCATGGTTCCCTCGACTCCATTGGAGACATATTTGGGAGAGAAAGGGGGACCAAAAATTCCTATAGATCAAATGGAACTTTGGAGAAACTTGATTTTCTTTCTTTTGTACTGGTTGTTAACAGTAATACATGCTCATTGTATAGAGCTTGGAGAGTACATAAAAGCATAAAGTATTAGAAAAAGTCATCATAATTCCACCATCCAAGGCCAATCACTGTTAATGCTCTGGTTAAATTTCCTTTCAGTCATTTTTCTATAATTTTTAGGTAATTGAGATGATAAAGTATATGAAATTTAAACCATGCTTGCCAAATGTAATATTTAGCACAAACCATTTCTCATATCAAAAAACCTCCATTCATATTATTTTTAGTGGCTGCATAATATTCTTCCATCTAATATTAATACTGATTAATAGGTGTGACCCAGAGTAGCTTTCCTTCAGTGTTCCAGCTTCATCTTATTTTCTTTGTTCCCTGTACCATTCATTTTCAGAACTCAGCGTCTTTCAGCTCTCTAAGAAACATTAGGCCATTCCAAAGTGACAGTGAGCAATGAGTAACGTTGACTTTTACTGATGATTTCATAGGAAAGAGAGAAGACTCTGTGTTGGATATCCTAAAGCAAACAACTTTAACAAGCACATCCCTTAACCACTTCTGATTTATGTTAAGCCCCTATGTGGTTTCAGCACCCGCAGAACTTCTTTTTGTTTTTCCTGGTTCTTCTTTCCTTCTTCCTAGGTATCCCTCCCCCACCCTGGTCATATTTTTGTAATTACAATAAGAGTTTCTAGCTTCACAGACTTACATTCGTCCTGAGACTCAGAAAAAACAAAGTCTCTGAACTCGTGGATCACCTTCTCTAGCAAGGAATTGTGACAGTCATTTGATACTCGAATAGACCTTTAAAAAACCCCACCTTCTGCCCTGGCTGGTGTAGCTCAGTGGATTGAGTGCGGGCCTGCGAACCAAAGGATCGTGGTTCGATTCCCAGTCAGGGCACATGCCTGGGTTGCAGGCCAGTTCCCAGCAGGGGACCCACGAGAGGCAACCACACATTGATATCTCTCTCCCTCTCTCCTTCCATTCCCCTCTAAAGGTAAATAAATAAAATCTTTAAAAAAATCCACCTTCCCACTCCCACTGACCTGAGTTGTCATCACCGAAGCATTTCTTCCAGACACATAAAGTGCTTTACCTAAGAGTAAATGACTTTCTCCATTTTGTTAAACTGGTCTGTAATAAAATCTCCTTGGTTTGTTTTTCATGTGATAAGTTCTTTCTTATTTAGTTCTAAATAAGAAAAAACCTGTTTTAAGAAGAAAATTAAAAACTATATGCAAATATGGAACTTGTATATGTGAATTCCATAGATACCAGAAAATATGGTTGTATTCATCAATTTTAATAAAGGGATATTTGATTGGGAGAAGAAGGGAAGAGAGGTAATTTAAACAAAACAATTAATAGTCTGTAGATATATTCAGTGAAAGAGGGAGTTGGAAGGGTGAGGAAGCCAAAACCAAGGGCCAGGGAGGTAGTTTGCCTTCTGGGATGGTCCCCATCACTGTCAGCAGTAGGTTTCGCTGGGTAGGCCTGGAGGCTACCCCCTGCCACTCCCCAACTTCCCTTATTCCCCCCACCCCTACCCCTACCCCCAGCGTCCTGCCTAGAACACTGGATCCGTTTCTGAAAAAAACATAGCAAACTGGAGTGTGTTCGAAAGGGAGCTACAATAACCATTGGAAGGGCTACAAAAAACAGCCTAAAAGAAGGGGACAGTGGCTCCATGTTAAGCATTTGGAGGAAGTATGGTAGGAGGGGTAGGGGTAACACTCACTTTAACCGGGCAAAGATGGCCGGACTCGAACAATCCTGAGAGGCTGTATGTAATGGGAGTGGCAGACGTCCCAGAGAAGAAAGCTCCAGGTGGGAAATGTAGCAACTCCCCACTGCTCTGTGAGCTGAACAAAATCACTGCCTCCTCACAGTGTTTGTGAACAGGATAATAAACTGTTCTACTGGAAGAGGTGCAGCTAAAGAGCAGCATGGAGGGGACACTCGCTCCGCAGTGTGTGATTGTGCCTAGAGTGAGGGGAGGGACTTCCAAGGGGAATGAAACAGAAGGTGGAAGCTGTGGTGCCCCCTTCTGGGAGCCTGGGGACCTGCACAGCTGTGGTAGTTCTCAGCCTCTTGCCCCACCCACTAACTATCTTCTCCATTACAGCAGCTTCCTAGAAGGAGGGGCTGGGGGTAAGGGTGGGGTAGGGTTGCAGATTTAGCACAGCCCGCCTTCACCCTCCCCAAAGAAAACTCACAACCACCTGTTAAATGTGAATTACAGATAAATACTTTTTTTAGTGTAAATATGTTCAAAACTTTTGCACAGCCACCCTAAGATGACGACAAAACTAATGACTGCCCGAGTTTCCTGTCAATAGTAGAAAAATAGAAGGTTAAAGAATAGGGAACTCCAGATGTTGGAGAATGAAACAGAGAGAGGGAGGGAGAGAGAGAGATTAAACCATCAGCACTGTCACTGGTTGAAGACAGATACTTGGGGAATTCCCAAGAAGATAAAAATGATATTTAAGAAACTTAGTTCCAGCACTTGTTTGTTGGTTTATTGATGATAGCCATTCTGACAAGTATGAGGTGATATCTCACTGTGGTTTTAATTTGCATTTCTCTGATGATTAGTGGCATTGAGCATCTTTTCAAATGTCCACTGACCAGATGGTATGTCCTCTTTGGAGAAGTTTGTTCATGTCTTTTGCCCATTTTTCAATTGGATTGTTTTTCTGTTGTTGAGTTTTATAACTTCTTTATAAATTTAGGAATTTACTCCTTATCAGATGTATCATTGACAAATTTGTTCTCCCATTCAGTAGATTGTCTTTTTATTTCATTGATGGTTTTCTTTGCTGTGCAAAAACTTTTCAGTTTGATGTAGTCCCATTTGTTTACTTTTTCTTTTGTTTCCCTTGCCTGAGGAGATATATCAGAAAAAAATGTTGCTATGAGCGATGCCCGAGATTTTACTGCCTATGTTTTCTCCTAGGATTTTTATGGTTTTGAGTCTAAAATTTAAGCCTTTAATCCATTTTTATTTTATTCTTTTGTGTGGCATAAGAAGGTGGTCTAGTTTCATTTTTCCAACACCATTTATTGAATAAATGATCTTTACCCAATAGTATGTGCTTGCTTCCTCTGCCAAATATTAATTGACTATAAAGGCATGGGTTATTTCTAGGCTGTTTATTCTGTTCCACTGATCTACATGTCTGTTTTTATGCCAGTACCATGCTGTTTTGATTACTATGATCTTATAGTATAGTTTGATATTAGGTAGCATGATTCCTTCAACTTTGTTCTTGTGTTGATAAGAATGTGGAGAAAGGGGAAACCTTTTGCATTGTTGGTGGGAATACAGATTGGTGCAGTCACTGTAGAAAGCTGTATGGAGTTACCTTAAAAAACTAAAAATGAAACTGCCTTATGACCCAGTGATTCTACTTCTGGGAATTTATCTGAAGAAACCCAAAACACTAATTTGAAAGAATATGTGCACCCCTATGCAATGTTATTTACAATTGCCAAGATGTGGAAGCAGCCCAAATGTCCATCAATAGATGAGTGGATAAAAACAACTATGGTATGTTTACACAATGGTATACTACTCAGCCATAAAAAAGAAGAAGAAAATTTTACCCTTTGAGACAGCATGTATGGACCCGGAGAATATTATGCTAAGTGAAATAAGCCAGTCAGAGAAAGACAAATACCATACGATTTCACTCAAATGTGCAATCTAATGAGCAAACTGAATAAACAAAATAGAGATAGACTCATAGAGAGAGAGCAGGCTGATAGCCCCAGGGTTGTAGGGAGTGTAGGACTTGAACAAAAAAGAAAAAGGACTCATGGACATGGACAACAGTGTGGTGATTGTGGGGGTGAGAGGTGGATGGAGGTAGAAAGGGGATAAGGGGGATAAATGGTAGTAAAAAATACACATACAAATACAACACTTGGTTGCACTGTAAACAGAAAATTAGTTTGTTTTATGTGAATTTTCTAACATTTCTGCTTTCTTAAGATAACACCATCTTTTCTCCTCATTAGGATCTTTTGTACATACACCATCAGAACTGTGTTTTTGAGAGCTTGTTTATCTTTTCCAGCTGCCCTCTGGCCATGAAATGATACCTATTTTTGCAAAGCCTCTGATATCTACCTGTCCCGTTTCCAGGGTGGATCTTTGACTATGTCCAGCTCTCTCCCCCCCCCATTATTATGAACTAACTGTGAGACTACTTGAACAATTTTTGCCTCAAAGTTCTTCACAACCTGCCCCCTGCCCTCCACATTTCCACCACAGCTTCTTCATTGGTTGCAGTTTGCTCTAGAAAAGTTTATCTGCTACTTTCTTTAATCCCTCGGAGGTAAAACATGAATGTGTCAGATGCTCTGCTTTTCGCCATGTTTTTAGAGATCTGAATAGTGCCAGTAGCTTACTGTTTTCTCCCTGGGGGCAGTTTTATGATCTGTATCAGGAATGCATCCTCCATTTCCTCTCTCAGCCATGTTCTACTATATCTGTCCCTCCCTTGGGTTTTCTCACTTATTCCTTTGTCTGGTGCTACTCTTGGGAGCATTGTGCATTTTCTGGAAGCCCTAAATCTTTTTGACTCCTATCTGTGCTCTGACCTTTTGGTAATGGGTATGTCTTCTGTGAATGGCTTCTATCCTTCGGGTATTGTATTTTAAGCCTTGAGACCCATATCAGTCTGACACAGAGAGACATACTAGAGCATGTGGGCTGCCCTTTGGATAACCTGCTTCGTTTTGTTCACGTTTTGTTCCCTGCACTATATTTGGTGGATGGGCATTTTGGACATCCATAATGAGAAATATTATTTTGGGTGCCCCATGCAGGCACCTCGGAGTCTCTTACTCCTCTTGTTTGGTGGACATCTGTTGCTTTGGTCTGCCCAGGGTTCCTTTCCTCTCTTGCTTCTGGAGATAACAAGCTTCTCTTCCTTTGGGAACTGCCCTCATCCCCAGTCCCACCATCTTCTCACTTCCCTGTTGGAGCCAACAATTGGCAACATTTCACCCTCTGATTGCAGGGAAGGGCGAGTTCCTCAGGCAGTTTTATGCTGTCTCCTGAGAGATGCTCATGAGAAAGCCATGTGCCAGTCTGGATGAGTCTTCACCTGGGCGTACCTATGAGGTTATTAGTGGGGTGGTATAGAACAGGACTGTAGGTAACAATTCTCTTCTTTCCTCCTGCTAAGAGAACCCTGTCCTTAAAGGCAGGTAGAATTGAGGGGTAGAGAGACAGAGAGATCTGGTGACAACATTTGAGTCCCTGCATCCAGTTATGTCTGTGGCCACCTTACTCCTAGACGTTGGTGTTTTGCCTTTGCTGCTCTGTGCTGAGAAGATTTGCAGCTAATGAGTCCTGAACAACATGCACTTGGTATCTACTGTTCTCCCCAGATTTAACTGACACTAAGCAGGTACCTACTTTGTTCCAGCACATGTATTCTCTCCCACAATTCTCGACATCAGTCCCATCAAATTGCTGATCATTCCCACTGTACAGAGAAAGGGAATGAGGCTGCAAGAGTGCACAGCTAGTCAAGAGCTCTGCTGGAATCCACATGCACATTTTCTGACTCCAAATTCAATAGTCTTTTTCAAGCTTTTTTTGAAATTATGATTCACAGAAAGAAATTTTTACATCATGGTCAAATACACACATATTCTGTTAAGGTGAGCTATATGAAAGTGTATATTTGACTGTTTTGCCCTAATTAATGATAATTTCACATAGTTCAATCTCTGTATGTAATATAACAGGAACAAAAATATCATGAAACAAAACTCATGTGTATTGCACTCTAAGATTTCTATTCTATCCTATTTCATCTTTTAAAATGCTGGTCACAACCCAAAAAACTGATTTTATGATACCTGAAAAGATGTGACCTGAGGTTTGAGAAACCATGGCATCTGACACATTCATAATTTGCTTTCTGTTTTATCTCCCAGAGAGTAAAAAAAGTAGCAGATAAACTTTTGTAGAGCAAATTCTGACCAATGAAGAAGATGTGTGAAGAAAAGTTTTTACACAGCAAAAGAAATCATCAACAAAATAAAAAGACAACCCACTGAATGGGAAAACATATTTGCCAATGATACATCTGATAAGGAGTTAATATCCAAAATTTATAAAGAAGTTATAAAACTCAACACCAGAAAAACAAACAATCCAATTGAAAAATGGGCAAAGGACCCGAACGGACACTTCTCCAAAAAGGACATACCATCTGGTCAGTGGACATTTGAAAAGATGCTTGATGTCACTAATCTTCAGAGAAATGCAAATTAAAACCACAATGAGATACCACTTCATACTTGTCCTAGTGGCTATCATCAATAAATCAACAAAAAAAACAAGTGTTGGAGAGGATGTAGAGAAAAGGGAACCCTAATGTACTTTTGATGGGAATGCAGACTGGTGCAGCTACTGGGGAAAACAGTAGGGAGTTTCCTCAGAAAATTAAAAATGGAACTGCCTTATGACCCAGCAATACCACTTCTGGGAATCTATCCAAAGAAACTCGAAACACTAATTCAAAAGAATATATGCATTCTTGTGTTCATTGAAATGTTATTTACAATAGCAAAGATTTGGAAGTAGCCCAAGTGTCCATCAGTGGATGAAAAAAGAAGGAAATCTTCGTTTTTGCAATAGCACGGATGGACCTGGAGAGTATTATGCTAAGTGAAATAAGCCAGTCAGAGAAAGACAAGTACCATATGATTTCACTTACATGTGGAATCTAAAGAACAAAATGAACTAACATACAAAATAGAAAAAGACTCATAGATAGAACAGACTGATAGCTGTCAGAAGGGTGGGGAGTTGGGGGGCTGGATGAAAAAGGTGACCGGTTATGAAAAAAATAAACCTCATAGACATAGACAACAGTATGGCGATGATCAGAGGGAAAGGGGGTGAGGGGAGGTAGAAGTGGGTGAAGGGGATCAATGGTGATGGAAGGAGACTTGACTCGGAAGGGTAAACACAAGACAGAGTACAAATGATATGTTATAGAATTGTACATGCGAAACCTATATAATTTTATTAACCTCACCCCAATAAATTCAATTAAAAAATACATGTGACTTTCTGAGTTTGTATTTGGGAACAAGGGTCTCTAATCAGACATTTCCACACGACTTCAGTTCACAGGTTAACAAAGATTCTTATGCTAACAAGGAATGAACAATTTTCGATAACAACATGTGACCTGGAAACAAACTCATCAATTTGCAAAACGTTGCTCTGTTCTGATGTATCTGAAGCCTGGGGAAGCAGAACAGTGGTCCCGACTGCAAAGTGCTTTGCAAAGTATAAAAGGTGCTGAGCTTCTGGAGGCCGGGCCTGTGAGCAAGGAACCAGAACAGAGGTTAGGCTGTCACCAACAAACTCCTCTCCATAAAAACAGCGAGGAGAAGCAGGAGGCTTTGCCATATGCCAGGGGATTACTCTGTGAAAAAGCACAAGGTTGGCTGCCCACCAAGGCCCTGGGCTCCCAAATAGAGCCTGAGTCCCGGAGGGAGAGAGATCCAGCTAAAAATAGCTGTGACGTCCCAACGTTGGTTTTCTTTCTTTTTTTTTTCAGTGAGTTCACCTAAAATAGCCTAGTGTTAGATTTTTTTCTTTTTTTCTTTTTTTTGCCTTTTAAGTGGAAAAAGGAAAACAGGGAGGTCAAGGGCTGAAGTTAAGCTTCTAAGAAGCCTGAAGTTTCTGCCCAAACACATGAGGTGCCAATCTGGGGCAATGGCCACGTCCACTCCCATGTGTGCTACCTTCTGGAAGAGATGAGCCAAGGCCTGGGGTCTTCAGGGGACAGGGCAGACATCCCTGGCCCTGTGGGTGTGTAAAGGAGCTAACTAGAGACTGGACGTGCAGCCAGGCACTGGAGGGTGGACAGGCTTCCAGCTTGGGAGAAGGTGTCAGTTTCTGAGATCCAGCCCTGGGCCTAGCATTTTAGGAAACCTAGTGATGGTTTTGAAGTGATTGGGAAGGAGCAGATCAGGTCTCTTATTCAGCCAGCAGGTCAGAGTCAGGATAGCCCATCGTCACTTGCAGAAACAGCCCTAACTCAGGCAAGTGAGTTTACCTGGGGGTAAGGTCAGGTGAGGAAGAAGCTCTGCACAGTAGGTCAACTGCTTAAAAATATGTAGGGAATTCCACCCTCTCAGCCTGTTCTGGATTTCTCCGTCCTTGCCTCAGGTGGAAGATGGCTGTCTCCCTGTTTGCCTCCCTGACCCTGGCCTCCCAAAGTCCTGAGCTCTGTGGGGCAGCCCAACTCAGATCCCTTGTGGGAGTCCTCCCTGAGATGGGGTCTCTACCCTGAGCACTCCTGGGGAAGATAAGCCCTAGGTCAGGTCTCAGAGCATCACAGAAGGAGGCAATGCTGCTCCCAACCCAATCCCGAACCAACCCAATCCCGAGGACAGTGTAAAGCTGTGTGATTATAATTGTGTGAGTTCAATCATGCTTTGTATTTTGTAAAGTGCTGCCCTCTACACTATCTATTTGATTGCTTTCACAGCTGTAGAGGGGGTAAGGAGGAAGGTTCGTTCATTCATTGAGCAAAAATTGCTTCAACTACTTTACAGTTGAATAAACTGAGGCTTGAAGAAGCTGTGTGACCTGCCCAAAGCTATATACACAGTCAGCGAATTTTAGAAAGGTCAAATGCAGGTCCTGTCTCCCCATCTATGCTCCTTCTCTGCCTTGCAGAAGTTTCTTTGTGGAGTTGGGGGAGGTGTTGTGGAGGGGAGAGGGGCCAGACCGCAGACGGGATGTGCCTGGGTGGGATTCAGTATAGATGGTGACAAGACAGGAGGCGACATTGGCATGTGCCAGTCTGCCCTACTGCTAGCATTCGAGTGTTGCCCCTTAGCAGTGTGTGGCCTTGGGCAAAAGTTCAGCCCCTCCGATGGAGTCCTCACTGGATGCACCTCACACGCGGTCGGGACTAAATCAGATGATATATGTTAAGCCTGGTATAAAATAAATGCTCAATAATTTTAGTCACTTTATTACTATTATTTTCATAATGTTCATGGTCCAGAGGCCAGCATGATACTAATATCATGCTGGCAGACACAGAGGTCTGGTTTTGCCAAAATACCAAGAAGAAATCTTGTCTCCAAGATTGATATTTCAGGTCAGAAGACGGGTGTGCACTTTCCAAGGTTAAGTGTGGCCCTGGCTACAGATTGGAGTCTGTGTTTTGTCCAAGGGGGCTTCCCCCAAGGCAGGTGGGTCCAAAGGATCCAGTGGGCTTGGCAGCCGACCCTGCGCTCCTTGTCACAACCCCAAGGCTAATGACATTGGGCCAAGCCTGACTCAGCCACCGTCACGGTGTAGAGAGCTGCTGCCGTTCACCTACATGCTCACATACCCATTCATTCCCAAATGCTTTCTGAACCCCTACTATGTGCTGGGCGCTGCTCTGGCACAGGGTTATGGCAGGAAATAAGACAGACAGGATCCTCCCCTCCCGGACCTTACTTTGTAGGGCCAAACAGGACAAGCTCTCTCCCTGCCCACACCAAGGGTGCTGGGAGTGGACAGGATTGGCACCCACCCCCTCACTCTTGCTGATGCCAGCAGCCTCTTTCTGGAGACACAGATCTTTCTTTGGGGGATGTTAATGTAAAATTTCCCTGTGGGTGAAATGCAGCCACTAACACGGCATCTCTCCCCCAGCAGCTGGCTGTACTGCTTTGCTGTAGTCCAGACCCAGGAACATAACCGTATAGCCTGGTGTTGTGGGGACACACACCCTCTCCTGCTCCTAACATTTCACCTGTCCACATCACCCCACTGTGGCCCCTTCTCAGCTCCTCATCTCTGCATGCCCCCTACCTCAGTCTCCTTTTTCTTAACATCCTCCTTACCATGTACTCCATTTTATCCTCTCCCGAAAACCCCAAGCTTCCTGGAATCTCAGCTCCGCCCCTGGGCCTTCTCTGGCCTTGACCATGCCCCTGCTGCCCCTCCCTGAGCCCCACACTTCTCCCTGTCCCCAGGGATCCTCTCCTAGGTACAGCCTTGCTGACTGATCCCTTCCTCTCTCAGATCTTGTCCCTACACCTTCTTTCTTCCTGAATGCCAGGGAGTGGCATTCCCTCAACTGATGGAATTCTCATTCTCTCCAGGCCTTACCACCCCCACCCACCCACTGCCCCGTCCACCACCTGCTTTCCTCCGCCAACTGCAAGCCCTCCTTACTCTTGACCCTTATGACCCCTGCCCTCTCACTCCGGGGCACCTTCTTTCTGGGGCCAAGATCTGCCCTAATTTTCATACACATATTTCCCCTTTAAACAAGAGATTCCTTCAGTACTTTAAATTTTAGAAAAGTATGGGGGATCAGGTTAAAAGGAAGTATCACATAGAAACGGTACAGAAAGTAGCAAATATTTCAAGACTTAAGAAGATGAGACAGGATGGAAGCCTGGGGGATAGTGAATGAATACACCCAGTTGGGGACCAGTTAAATCTTC